>CATIWR010218842.1:0-38401 GCA_949677035.1 Omphalea diandra
AATGCAAAATCTGTCAAGCATGTCTCAAAGATTTGATGAGCTATGATATGCAACGTCTCTTTGGTGAAGTTTGGCTATAAATACTCCACCAAACAGCCATGAAGAAGGTTGCTAAGGAATTTATTACAAGTGATTAAAGCTCTCAATCTTTACTACTCATTTTCTTCATCTTCTTTATGTAATTATAAGTGTTAGGTGTGAGCATTAAACACCAAGTTGTGAGGTTTTATGTTAGCCTATAAAAACACTTTTAGAAAGGTTTAAGTGTGAGCCTAGTGAATACTTGAGTGAGGTTTTGTGTTAGCCTAGAAAACACTTTGTTGTAAGGTTGTCTGTTAGCCATCAAAACACAAGTTGTATAAGTTGGTTGTGAGCTTGAAAACACCATTGAGATAGTGAAATACCCAATGGAGTGATTGGGGAGTGGACGTAGGGTCAATTTTGCCCAAACCACTATAAATTGTTTGTGTCTCTATTATTCTATCTTCTCCCCTTTATCTTTGTTTTAAAATTTTTATCCACCAATTCAACCCCCCTTCTTGGTGCCTAGGGACAACACATCTTAAAATAATTATGTACAAATATATAATTATATAATATTTTAATAATATTTTGACCGGTCCAAATGGACCAACCAAAGGAGATATTTTTTTCTTCTCATGCATAAGTGTGTATGTGTGTGTGTGTGTGTAAGAGAGACAGAAATAGAGAGAATAGAAAGGAGTTGACCATTTTTTTTTAGTGTGTTCTAGCCACCATTGGACTACACCTTCACTATCAATAGCTCCCCTTCTCCAAGCAAGTTGATTGGCAATAGTAATGTAGGAAATGGTAATGTGTGGCAGCTAATAGGGAGAGAAAATTGATTTCCAATAAGATGAACTTCTCTAGCCTATATTGATCAATTTCACCCACTATTCTTAGTGTTCCTAGAGTTTATAACTCAATAGTTACCTTTTCTTATAATGGCACTAGTGAGACTTTAAATTTTAGGCATCTACCATGTATTTTTATCAATCTAGCCAAACAATAATGATTAAAGAGGAGTGGTAGCCACCATTGAGTTCCTAACATTGAGATGAAGATATTGGCATAAGTCCCTTCAACTTCAATTGCTATGCAACCATTAAATTTTTGGAACTTAGGATGCAAGCCCTGTAATGATCAAATTTCATTTTGTTCCCTTCTCAAAGTGAAAGGTAATTAGGGCCTTAAGGCAAGATAGAACTTAGGCCTTCTTTAATGCATAAAGTAAAGCTAATGCTAAATTTGCTAAAAGAAAAGGTTAAAAATAGTATATTTGGCATTGATATTCATTTTATACTCCAATGGAGCAATGCCATTTTAAAATGGTATAATATTGTTTATTATTTTAATACTAAAATAAAAAAGGTTATAGTTAATTAATTTATAGAGAAGACAAAATAAAGTTAAATAGAGTTTATAGCTAATTACTTTATAGAGAAGACAAAATAAAGTTAAATAAAGCAAAAAGAACATAATTAACTAATATGCAAAAAAAAAAGAATAAAGTTAAATGATAGAGAGAACATTGGTAATGATGACCAACTTGATAATGGTGAACTTTTATGATGCTTAATTTGATATTTTGCCATACTTGGTGACAAATTTTCTTCCAAGTATAACAAATAGGAAATTTGGCATTAAATATCGCAAAATTTGACATTAGAAAGCATTTTTCACTCAAATGTCAAATTTAGTATTGATATACCAATTTAGCATTACAATGGAGATGTACTTAGAGAACCTATTTTGAACCTCTTAAAAGCCCAAAAAACCAAGACTAAAAAAGAAGAACCCAAAATCATAAATTCTTAACTTCGTAGTTTGTAAAATGCAAGGTCCAAATACCTTAAGTGTTTGGAAGGGCACTTTGTCATCTGAGTGTATAACTTATCTAAACCCACTAAAATTTTAAAAACATTCCTTTGATCTTAGGTTAAAAATATATTTTCCAAGAGATGTTCTCAACATGACTCAATGGGTAGCTATGCAAATTTGGCTCTCAAGTTGGATTTTTATTTGCAAATAGAGTTATTTTTTCTTAATAAAGGAAAGTCCTTCTAGCCTAGAGTTATTATGCAAAAATAGAACTTAGAAGTTAGAAAATCATAGGATAAAGAGTTTTGATGGTTGAGAAAGATAGATTGGAACCTTTTAAATCTTTATCTACCCTAGAAACCTTTAGTTTCTTTGTATCTTCTTAAAGAAACGCTTCGAAAAGCCTATAAGGGCAAAAGCTAACCCACTTACAGTAGCATTTCATCCTTTTTTGCTTTGAATTTATTATTATGATCATTTAATGAAACCTACTTTTTTATCAGTTGGTCTCAAGCATCAAGGTTTATCCAGACATCAAGTTGTTTAGATAGACCACTTAAAGAGTTTATGTTATATGCACAAACATGTTTTTAGTCCTATTTTCCTCCTTTTTTGCTCATTTTATTAAGATTTTTATCAAGGTCGATATTTAAGTAATTATCTTTTGTTTTGGAAGTGATCAGTAAAGTCCTAATGGCGAAGGACCCATGATGCAACCTATCTCTTAAAGTGTTTTGAAATTTAAATTTGGTATAAGTTATCTATCTAAAAACCATATAAGTTTGGAAAAACATAAAATAAATCTACATAAACTTCTCTATGTCTATTTAGATCTCCCTTACACTTATTGAATGGCATGATACCTTTCATTTTCCTTTTTTCCATGTTCTACATTGATTGTTGATTATTCATGCACATATGTCGCTCATCCTTTGTTCATATACTTTATGGTCTATGCAAAATTTTAGTTGTTTGTATAAGCATCTTCTTCCATGACTTTATTTCCTACCATATTTTGTGTGATGGATTAGGATAACCCATTTGATTCATAGTGTGCCATTGTATAGATGCTTCCTTTCACAATATATCCCTCATTAGATCATATACCCCCATCCTTTATATTGTAATAATTCTACTTTTTTACACTTTTATTTCTTACTATAAATGGATTAATTAAAAAAATAAATGGAAAATTAATTGATAAAGTAAATATTATAACAAAAAATAATTTAGGAAAAAAAAAGGCTAGACTAATGTCTAAGTAATATAGGTGTGTAACACCTTTTTAGGATTGTACACAATTCCCAAACTTAATCCTTGATGGCGCGAAGATGGGTTGGGTCTCTAGAACTCATTTGGAAAATACCCACTTCACCTAGAATTTTGTTATCAAACAAAGTTAGATGGCAACTCTATATGATATTCATGGGACTTTACTAGTATAACCTTCCTAAATTCATTGATCCACCTATGATCGACCCATCCATTGCTTTCTAAATTACTACTAAAGTAATTGACCCCTTATTGGTTAAAAATAATGTGATTATATATATATATATATATAAGATTTCACCTGTGTGGCTTGAAAATCCACTCACATCCATAATGATAACTCTGTTAAGGATAGAGAATTTGACTTCAAAATCAATTATTTTTTACTTTTAAAATTTTCTTTTATTAGTTACTTTTTCTCCATCTACTACATGCCTCATGTGTACCCTTCGACTCTAAAATAATTAGGAAGCATTAAGTTTCTAAGGCTTAATTTATATTTAAGCTTAAAAGGATCTCATATGATGGTTACCACTTACAAGCCATATACCTTTAGATATATCAAAAGGAAAGCCACAATCCTAAGTTGTAGGTGACATCTACTTTAATTGCCTTATCTAAAATGTATATAAGAGATTGGAATATTAGCTAAGATATCCCCAAATGATTACATATTCTCTACCATAAACATACTAAGAATAAAAAGTATGAAATCATTATGCTCTAAATATGCATTTGACTCACCAAACATAAATTCTTATAACATATTTGAAGTACCAGTTTTATATGATTCAATCTCATTATTTTATAAAGCCTTATCTACCTCAAGTGTATGAATGATAAGTTTAGAAGGCAAGGTTTTTAAATATCAATTTGTGCATCATTCTAATAACCATGGTTTTATAGTCATCATAACTCCATTGAAACCATCTTGGAAAATAAGAGAGGCTAAACAGGTTAGGCATTACACCAATCCTCAACTATTGCACTGAGTCAGAGTAATCAATTATAACAATGTTAAAATAACAAATCTAAGGTTTATAGGATAAACTTATGAAAGGTTGAAGGTAGAAATAAGCTAAATGATGAGGAAAATATTGATAGATGAAGTAAAGTAATCAGTAGAAGAAATTTAATCTAAGAAAATGATGCCTCCTCAAGTGGTAGAGATAAAAGGAAAGCCCCAATGAATTGAATCCCTCTTAATCCTCTTATTTTGGTAGATGATGATCCATATGGACTATAAGTGTATGAGTAGTAAAAGATGATTAGAGAGGAGGGTGCTTCTTCCAAACTTATGGATGGACCTATAGACAATGAAAAGAATGATCCTAAAATGGAGAAAGTTACTAAATAACTTAAAAGAATCCAAAAAACTTATACTCAAAAGGGATAGGGAGTGATGATGATCTAAATGAGCTATAATCCTTTAAACCCTTATATTAGAGATAGTCAAATTCATAAGGGCAAAAGTTCAAAATAATCATATTTAAGAATCATTTTTAATCCTATATGTTTACTATGAAATCAAAAAAGGTAACATTAGAACTATGTTGAGACTATTTGAGTTATCACTAAAGGGAGCTCCCAAATCATAATATCATGATCAATTAAAGTTAGTGAAAGAGAATTAGAAAGAGTTAAGGCTTTTTAAGCTTAACATCCCTATAACTTATAATTAAAAATTACCTTTTAAGATATGTAGGACTCAAAAAAGAGTTGTGAAAGCTTCAATGATTTTCTAAGGCAATGGAAAGAAATGGCTTCAAAGATGAGAACAAGACCCACTGAGAAAGAGTAAATAAAAATAATCATTAAAGGGATAGTGCCCCCTTTAACGTGCATTTGAGAAGGATGTTGCTTAAAACTTGTGAAGATTTGAGGGAATCAGGAATATAAGTTAAGAAATTAAAGGTTGAAACTAAGATATAGTGCACTAGAAGAAAGAATGGAGGTTAAAGAAGCTACTAGTCATATAGATTAAAAAAATGACTGATGTTAACACCTCAAGGTAGCTTAAACAATTATCTAAGTTAGGGATGACCTTATTAAGAGCTTTTAACCATTGAAAAAAAAGGGTTATTACACACCTTAGACTCAAAGTTATTACCAAATAAGTATATGTTTAAGGTGATCATAAGCAAATTTCTAGGGCACGTAGTTAATAAAAAAAGGATAGATATAGCCCTTGACAAGATACAAGCAATAAAGAAAGTGCTTGGTCTAAAGATAAAAAAAAAAAAAAAAAAAGAAGTTTATGGATTCCTTGGTCATCTATAATATATTAGTTGCTTAATAACTTAACTAACCATTATTTGTGAACCTATCTTTAAACTCTTTAGGAAGAACCAACTTAGGGTTTAGAATGAATAGTGCCAATTAGCCTTTGATAAGGTTAAAGAATACCTATCAAACCTTTTAGTATTGAGATTATTTAAGCTTGGGTAACCTTTAATCTTATATTTGTTTATATAAGAAAAATCTATAGAGATAATGTTAGCATATGAAAATTGTTCAAGCATAGAATATGCCATCTATTACCTCTGTATTGTAAGAAGCTCTTACCATATAGAGAAAGGTATAATCTGATTGAAAAAACTTGTTTTGTAATGTTCTGGGCTGAAGAAGCAACACCATTATTTTTAATCTTACTTAGTTAAGGTTGCATCGATGTTGGATCTCACTAAATATTTATATGAAGCACCATATCTAGTATAGAAACTAGCAAAATGATTAGTTTTCTTAATTAAATTTAACATTATGTATATGATAGAAAAGGAATCAAAGGAAGATCAATTACAAAGTTCTTAGCACATCTCTTGATAATAGGATATATTAAGGTAGGTGAAATTCTTAAATGAAGGTTTAAAGGTAATGAATGTGTAACGATAGCAAATGATGTTTGATAGGGTCGTGAATAAAAAAGGAGGTAATTTTAGGATTATCCTAATGTCATCAAATGGAGAAGTTTTTTTAATGGCCAAGAAGTTAGAGCTTAAAGTTATAAATAATATAGTTGAATATGAAACATGTTTTTTAGGCTAGAAACCTTAGCAATGATAAGAATGAAGGATGTGAAAGTTTTAGGTATTCAATAATAATCATTTTACAAGCCATAAAGGAATAAAAGTTGAGAGAAGGAAAAGTTAAGGCCTTATTTGGATTATTTAAAGATAGTACTTTAAGGTTTCTAAAGATGTACTTTCATGCACTTACCATAAGAAAAAAAAAGATGATAACTGACTCTTGGCTACTTTAGCATCCATTTAGGATGGCCTAATGAAAATGATAACGAAAACTTTGGTTTTCACAAATAAGGATGGTTTTTTATTCAAGAGATGGGTTTTGTGAATAGAGGAAGATGATTAACCATAATAATACAACATTAAATACTTGGCAAGTAAAGATTATCTTGAAAGAATTAGTAAAAAAGATTGAAAAGTTATTAAGAGGTTGGCATAACAATTTATTATTTATGATAGGATGTTTACATGAATAGGCCAGATGGAATATAATTAAGATGTTTGACAGAACAAAAGCTAACCAAATGATGGATTGAGTGGATGCAGGTGTGTATAGGTCTCATATGAGTGGATGGACTTTAACAAGGAAAATTATATGACAGTTGTATTTCTAGCTAACCATGAAACAATATTGCATCAAGTTGGTGAGAACAAGCCACTAGTGTCGAATATATATGAATCTTAACCATTTACGTTTAATAAAGCCATAAAATCTAACTTCTCCTTAGCAATTTATTACATGGGAAACAAACATAATTGGTGAAATCAAATTAGCTTCCTCAAAATGTCATAAATACATTATGGTCACGATTGATGATTTCATGAAGTGGGTAGAAGTGGGGACCTCTAAAAAACTAAGGGAAGAACAAATGTGTAGGTTCATCAACACAAACTAATTTGCTAGTATGGGGTACCTCATCAAGTAATGATTGTTAATGGAGTGCATTTTCAAGCATAAACCAAGTCCTTATTACAAACTATGGGATAACTCATCATAACTACTTACGTCACTAACCATAGGCTAATAGGGTAGTAAAAGTAGCTAACAAAAATATCACGACCATTTTGGCCTAAATAATGGAAACTTATAAATCATTATTTCAATAATGCCTTTTGCCATATAGGGATATAGGATAACTACAAGGATATCTACTAAGGTAGCCCTATACTCTTTGGTATATAGAATGGAAATAGTCTTGGTCATGGAAATATAAGTTTAATCCTTATGAATGTTGCTACAATCAAAGATTTTAGATCATCAATAAGTTCAAAGCAAGTATGAGTAGTTAGCCTTTCTCGATAAAAGGATGTTAAAGGCAATGTGTTATAAATTGTTATATTCAAAGAAGATATCCAGGGATTATAATAAGATAGTTAAGCTAGAAAGGATCTAAGTCAAAGATTTGGTATTAATGATGGTTAGGCCATAGTTGTTTGACGCAAAAGGTAAAGTTAGACCAAATTAGAAAGGCTCATACCTCATATAGCAAATTTTCACTAAAGGAGTAGCTAACCTAACAAAGTTTGATGGGAATGAGTTTGTGAAGCTTATGAATCTCAATCACCTTAAGAAATATTTTGTGTAAGCTTAAGAGAGCCTACTAAGTTGTAAACCTAAAAAAATAGTTTAGAAAAATTTTAAGGCAAAAACAAAAAAATAATGAAAGAAAATAAAGGAAATGATAAGAGTGATCAAGTTAAAAATCTAAAATGATAGCTCAAACAAAGGTGACAATTCCAAAAGCCATAATCAAAGATCAACATTAGAACTCTATCCCTAGCTGGAGAAAAAGAAGCATCCAACAAACATGATTAATGGGTTTACCTTAGTAATATCTAGTTAATGGAAAAATGCTTAATGAAAAGATCTTTATTATTCATGATGTTTGAAAGGGAACATACCTAGCAAAAATAGTATTAATTATACATGATTTTGAGACTAATAAAAGTACATCTTTTCTTTTTTGTCTAGCAAACTTTTGAACTTACATCTTAAACGTCACTTTGTTAGCTTCCCACCTCTCTACAATTTTAGTAATTTGAGTTCTCATTTCCACTTAGTCTATATTTGGCATCTATAATTAAGTCAATATTAGGATTAGTAATCTAAGTTTTCATTTCCACTTAGCTTATAGTCAGCACCTATAGTTAAGTTAAAATCAGTGGTGATAATGTGATGAAATGTCTTATATGGCTCAGTCTCACCAACCTTTTCAGTCAAGCATCAGATAAGTGATCCCTCTTTCAAGTAGGCAGGTGTAGAATAATGTGTTGTTTTTTCTTATACTGGTCACATAAATATATAGGGTTGTAAAAGTGGTGAATCTTAATTTAAAGATGGATAAACAATAAGCATAAGTTTGAATGGTCACTTAAGTGAAACTCTAATAGAAACACATCTAATGAATGTTCTGATCAATAGAGGATAGCATGGTTCAATCCAATTGAGAGATTTATAAATATTTGAGACCAATCCAAAATCTAGGAAATTTTAAAAATAGAAAACCAGTACCATCCTAAATTTTTAGTTTGGTTCAGTTTGATTCCATATAAATTTGGGATGGTTCAGTTTGATTATTCAATTCTTTTAGGACAGTTAGGTTTGATTCGATATTGGTTTAGATAATTTCATTCAATATTAGTTTGGATAATCATTTATTTCAATTTATTAAAAATTAATTGTTCTATTTTTATCTTTATGAACCAAAATAAAATAAAATATATATTTCTCACTTTTAATCATTCAAGAATTGAAATAAATAATTGATAATTTTATAAATCATAATTAATAACTTACATATTAAATGTTAAATTAAAATTATTTTTAATGTTTTCTACCAATTTATAATAATAATTAATAAACCATATAATTATTAGTTATTAAGAATAGTAATTAAGCATATATTAATTGAGTGGATTAACTAGTAAAACTAATAATTAAAGTACTTATTCAGGAACTTCATAAACATAAATAATTTACATAAGGACTTCATAAAGCCCATTAAGACATCAGTGTTTCCTCCATCTTAACCAAGGTGTAAAACACCATTCAAGCTTTAATTCTCATCGTAAACATAAAGATTAAGATGCTAATTAGCATTTAATAAGTCAATAATCATCAAGAATTCATGTAATCAATCCATATACTTCAACACCTTTCAAAGCTCCAATTGAATACTAGATCAATATTGCCCTTAGTTCAACCAAGGTGTAAAACATCAATTAAGCTCATCTCTTCTTCAATATGAATATAAGAACACTAATTAACATCTAATTAACCTTAAAGGACACTAGCCAAACCTTTGCTAATCACCCTTTCGTCACTCAAAAGAACCATGCTAGCTTATTATAATGGAGGTTCTAGGACTTCTCACCATGTTCATATGGATATAACTCTAGAAGTCATGCTCAAACCATTTAAAGGTAGCGATGGTTTGCTATAACCTAGCTGAGATGGTGAAGACATTGAGGAGATCATTAATGGAGGCATGGTTCTTAATTTGTTGGCTTTTTGTTTTAAATCATATTGATACATCAAGGTGTTCCATGGTTTGGAAAGTTAATTTGGAAATTTTGATTTTCACCTTTCCACTGTGTTCTTTAATTGTTAAATGAATCCTAGAATTTCCAACAGTGATATCAAAGCCTCCTTTGATACTAAATACTTCTTCTCTCCCAAAATGATTGACAAAATTTCAATTTCATAGGAATTAAGAAAGTTAGTTAATTATAACTGTTTTGTGTTTTTCAATCACTTTCTAACTAAAATACCCCTATTTAATTTTTTATTTTATCAACATTAATAAAGTATAGTTATTAATGTTACTTATGGATGCCAACCTTTTTTTTTTAACATTGTACATCAAAAACCTTATAATCAAATGAAAAAAAAAAAAAAGATTTTTGGAACTTAAAAAAATTTAGTGAAGACTACATTGAAGATTCAAATTAAAAGTAAAAAATATACTTGTAATTTATTAATGGTGTATAAATAGATATCAATTAATGATGGTATACTAAACAATTATTTGATTAACTATCAATTAAAAAAGGAAATTGTCAATCATTTAAGGACACCTAAAATATAAATTTTGTCAATCATTTTGGAATGGAGGTAGTATGATTTTATGTGTTAAAATTGTTATTTAATTCAATTTAATTTGATTATATGCTTATTTGATAATTTTCAAGCTCTAATTTTAGTCATTAAAATTTTTTATTTGATTTAATCTCTATTCCTAAAATTGTTTTGGCAATTTTCTAATTAATTTGAACTTGTTGCAGCTCTTTTTTGTTTTTATAAAGCTTTTAGCTTGGGTTTTGAATCCTTCCTTTTATTTTACTAGTTGTTTTAATACACATTGTATTAAGATTTTCAATTGTTAAAAATTGAGACCTAAAGCATTTAATATTTTTATTTCAAAAACTATTTTGATATGGAAATTTATGTTGCCATGTTTGTTCAAGCTTTAAAAACTTTAACCATTAGGGTTTCCTACCTTCCTTTGATGAATGCCTAGGCTATTTGTCTTCATCTTGAAAAGTGACTTAGGGTTATGAACCCCTTAATAGTCGAACCCCTTAAAGGGGCTATAGGAATTGTTCCCAAAACATCTTGCATGGACTACCTTCACATTATTTATAGGTTATGAACCTATTGTGGTTTGCATGGATGGTGAAAAAGGTTGAAAGTTTCATTGGGGCTATGTTAGACTAGGTTATTCAAACCTAAGTCAAAACTCTCTTTTGATCTTGACAATATAGATTGAAAGTTATAATGTCTTTTTTAAGTGTTGCTTTTATAGTTTATAAGAGTTATCTTCAATGGAAGTCAAAATCTCCATCTTTTAAAAGAACATCCAAATTCGCGGTCAGTATCCCCTAAATCACGACCGCGACACTGTTATAGGAATGGATGAAGCTGGGTCAGAGGAATTCGAGGGTGAATTTGTAGTTGTGAATCAACTAAAGGAGTCTTGGTTGAATCATAGACGAATTCGCGGTCTATGTCACGCCTCAGTAGCAACCGCGACTTTCAAAGTGATTATAGAGGAAAGCCAGTCCATATCATGCCAAGTGTCCCAGGTATCGGTTGGAGAACAAAATTTGCGAGGGAGACATTTTGGGTAGCGACCGTGATTCAAGAAGAAGAAGATTGTCTTTCAAACAGAAGAATTTACATCCTGAGTCGTGCCTTGTACAAAGAAGAATCGCGATCGCGACTTTTGTAGGTAGTTAGAATGCAACAACTATATTTTCCTGATGAACCAATGAGGAACTGCCACGTGGACTAGCTATTAGACACAAACAGATTTTTTTTCACCGTAATTTTTAGCTCCCGTATGAAAATTTGGATTTCGCGATTGTAAATGAGCTGTAGCGACTGCGACTCCTGCCTAATGCAGAATCTGCCTACCATGTCTTGAAAATTTGTTGAGCTTTAAAGACTAACATCTTTTTGGTGGGTATGAGGTATAAATACTCCACCAAATAGTGATAAATTAGATATATAGAGAATTCATTACTTGTGTTAAAGCTCTCAATCTTTTGCTACTCATTTTCTTCTCTTCTTTATAAGATTGTAAGTCTTGGGTGTGAGCATTAAACACCAATTGTAAGAAAGGTTATAGTGTGAGCTGTGAAAACAGTTAAGAGAGGTTTTAGTGTGATCCTTAGAAAACACTTGTAAGAGAGGTTATTGTGTGAGCCTTGAAAACACAAAGTGTAAAGGTTGTTGTGTGAGCCTTGAAAACAAAAAGTGTAAAAGTTAGGTGTGAGCTTAGAAACACCATTCTGAGTTAGTGGAACACCTAATTACAGAGAATTGGGGAGTGGACATAGGGTCGATTATACCCAAACAACTATAAATCGTGTGTCATTTATTCTACTCAATTCTTTACCCTTATTTTAAATTTTTTTATACACCAATTCAATCCCCTTTCTTGGTGCCTAAGGCCAACAACCAGTATGACACTAGACTATAACAACAAAAACAATGTTAAGATAAAAATCAAATCTATCATAGGAGACCATAAATATTATAGAGAACAATATTATTATCCTCAAGATAATCGTTTTTCATAAAATATTTAATGTAGAAATATGGTGAACTAAAACATAATTAATAAGTAATAAAATAATAGTGATAACAATGAAAAAAATAAAGGTTCAAATTTGTCCTAAGGAGATCATAAATCAACAGGTCTTGGAAAAACCAATGTTGTATCCTTCAGGATTATCATTTCCTCATCAATGCTTTTATTTGAAAATCTTGCAAGTAATATATAATGAAATTATTTTACCATATTTGAAATTTATATTTAAATATCAAATGAAATAAAGATGAAAACTCATATGACCCATATTATTTCATGCAAAATCATGCAAATCAAGTCATTCCTCAAATGTAGTTATTTTGATTTGGTGTCTCATAACCAAGAAAACTAGATGAAAAAAAAATCAAAGATGAAAAACCATACTTTAATATTATGTTTCCTTTCTTGATATTCCTAGTTTTTGTTCTTGTTATATGGTTGACATGAGTTGTGTTTAATATAGCTTTTGGACTAGGAATGTAAGGATTATAACATTTTAGAGGGAGATATTGATGGTTTTATTATGATGGAAGGATTGGTTTCATTTCAAATATATAAGATAGTAAAATGAATGTGGTGATGGTGAAGAAGATGAACGTGGTAGAGCTAATACCAATAGTAAGGAAGATGAAGATAATGGAAATGAACTTGAAGGTGAAAATGAGTCTATCTTTAGCAGTATTTCCCTAGCGCTTCCATAAATTCCCTTTTTCTGATGTTTATTACTTTCTTTATAGGTAAAAATAAGGCTTACTAGAGAATTTGCTTTTGAGCCTAATATGATTTTTATCCATAAGTGATATGATTGGATAAACATCTTATCCTATTAATGTTAGGTTAATCCTATCGGCCTAAAAGGTATGGTTTAGGGTTACAAAATCTAGCTTGTCTTTTTAACTTTAGAATTCCTTCTATATCTTCTTAGCCATGAATAAATATCTATTGGTTATCATCATCCAGTAAAAAATCCCTTAACATAAAATATGGTGTCTAACATAGTCAAAAGAAAAAAAATGTGATGATAAAATAACAGACCATTTGAAAGGGAAACACTCACCCCTAAAATCCCTTAATTATATGAAATTTTCATATCATATAACCTTTCTACCCTTTAAGTTTTCCATTAGGATCTGCCTATTGTCGCTTATCCAACTGAAATGAGTATGATTTTCAAGGCTAGCAAGACTTTATAAATATAGGTTTAAAGCACCATATTGAGTTTCACAAAGTGATATAAATCTATGATAAAAGTTTACTTCATACTAAAATTAGAGGGGAAGTGACTATATATGTAACACTCTTTAAGAGTATACACTACTATTTTCCTTAGAAATTATGCACTTTTGGGATAAATTTTAGTGTGACCCTTAAATGTTTAAGATTATTTCAGGACTTAAGAATGAGTTAGAACAAGTTAAGGTATTTGAGGTTAAACCCTAGGCTTAAAAGGGGTGTAACATGTGTTTTGGTGGTTTTAAAGGCTTAATATATCATTTATTCATTTGACCAGCTAATTCATGTAGGCCAAAATCCCTAATTTTCAAGTAGTTAGTTGAATGGCCTAGGAACCCCTTATATGGTCATTCAACCTATATTAATAACATGTTTAATTATTGAATAGCCATTATAAAACTCTTAGTTATAAATATTCCTGTTACCAAAAAGTGTTTAGATTTTCCCTTTCTCTCTCTCTATCTTTCTCTCTCTCTATCTTTCTCTCTCTCTATCTTTCTCTTTGTCTCTCTTTATACCCTCTTTGCTCAAGTCTCTCTCTAAATACCTTTCCACTTGATTCTACCTTTCCAAACACTAAATTTAAGTTCTAAATAGATTCTAAACATCATCGATGGGCTTGATTAATCCTTGGATTATGGGATTTTCAATTTAGTGATGTTAGAGTAAAAGTTCTCCTTTATGAAAGATTTTGCATAGGTTTTCTTTTATCCTTCAAACTAAGGAAATTAATGCTTCAACACTTGTTATAGACTTTATTTTTAGGTGGATGAGAGTAAAAAAAAAAAAAAAAATCATGATAGAAATTGCATAGGTGAGGTGAGGATTTAATAGAGGACAAAATTAGGGAAAATGGTTTTTAATGTTGTTATCTTCCTCAATTTTGGTTTCATTAAGTTCTTTAACCTCTATAAGTGAGGAATGAATATTAGGAATAATTTGGAAACTTTAGGCTTCATAACCTTGGCTTTAAGCATATCTCTTTAACCCCATTTTCATTAAGAAATGACATGTTTATGAATTATAAAATATAATTATCATTAACTGATGATATATATAATTATTTGGGTTGCTCCCTTTTATTCCTGAATATGTTTAGAGCATGATTGATGTGTTTAATACTTTATGTTGTTAATTTTAGTCATTGAGACCTAATCTTTAGTGAATTTCATAAATTCTCTTGGATGCCTTTAAGCTGAAGATACTTAGGTGCTTTAATATTTATACATATGCTGTAAAATGGTATGATTTAGGTTACAACATGTGTAAATGATATAATATTATTATTAAGATGCATGGTTGTTAGTGGGAGTTTAAACTCAAACTTTGATGTTAATTTATAATAGTAAGTGGAAAAATACTCTTTATGTTATGTGTGTGATATGGATGCTTAATTGTATGCATGGTTTCCCTTATGTTTGAGGCCTTATGCTTTTGGGAGTTAAGGATACACTTGATGTCTTAAGTGGCTTAGTGATACTGCCAAAAGAAAGAAACAGTGCCTACTTATAAATGCTCTATGGTTAAAGAAAATAATTAGAGATTATAGATGAATGGATATAACTTATTATGCTTTTGTTGTCCATATAAAATTGTTTCATTCATTCATAATGGAACTTAAAGATATAAACTAACTAGGTCAAGTATTTTAAGTATAAAAACATGTTCATTAATAAGCACTATAAGAAAGATGTGAAATAATGACGAAAATTAGTGATGAATATGTATTTGTTGCTAATGTACAAACAACGATGGAATTGGCATCCGTCGCTAATGGTGTATTGATTAGCAATGGATTGCTCGTCACTAACGTTAAGTACATAAATATTATAATTTTATTATATAATTTTTTAATTATATATTTGTAATATTTATAACTATTAATAATATATAATATATAAATATATAGGAATATTTAATGTGTAAATATTTGTAAATATTTATATATTTAAAATATTTATATATTTAGTTTTTATATTATTTATATATAATAATTGTATAGTAATTTATATACATATATAAGGTTTTCCCCATATTTTTGGTACAGATCTTCAAGCTCATAGGGATCCTGTGAGTATGGTTCCGAGAGCTGACTGTCCAGTGGTTTGAGTTGTTGAGGAGGAAAGTCTTCCCATTCTTGGCACTTGGCATTAAGCTCATTCTTGTATCGTCGAGGAAGAGTATCCCATGGTGCATCCTTAGCTAAGGTTGGTCAAATCTCCTTAGAATAGTTTTATTTTTCTTGAACATAAATCTCTGGAATTCCGTAAACTACTCATGGTGATCAAGAGCATCTGTCCATAGAAAAAATTGGTTCTCCTTATAATAATGCAAACACCCAAGCATTCGAGGAGTCATGCCTGATGGGCCAATAAGGTAGGGCTGATGAATTGTATAAATAACCTTTTTGTTTAAGGTCATCGCATGAGAACTATAGGAAATTCTTGCCTTCATAGCATCGATCCATTTAGCAAGGGGTTGGAACCATTCTAGGAAACTGATTAGATGAGAGTTATGATAAACCCTTTTTTTGAGCTTATCTAGATATTGGCCGAAATGCAGTGGCCTAACTTCAATGGTTATGGTATAGAGATGACAAAAATACCATAGGAAGATTAATAGTTCTTTAGGCTAAATCCATCCTCCGCTGTGGACTACAACAAAGTCCATGAAGGTGTATACCTTTAAAAAATGGTAAAAGGGATGGAAACCAATGACTTCCATAAAGATGGGACCAAAGGTTTTGAGCAATTTGGTCTGGTAAGCAAATATTTGTCTGACAGCCAAATCTAATATTTGGGAATAGGTTATGGGAAGGATTACTTCTGGTGGAGTATCTATTCAGAGAAAGGGAGAGTAAGATACTAGTGGATGAGTATATGAGGCATCAATGGATGCAGGAGAAAAGGAAGAACATGAAGATGCCATAGGTATAATTGGATAAGCTAGGTGGAGGAAAGAGATACTTCGGGGTCTAGATAATAAATCAGGTATAAGGTTGGAATCTCCTTTTATATGCTTCACATCAAAGGAATACTTGATGAACCAGTCTTTCCACCGTAACAGTTATGGATTAGACACTAACTTCTTATTTTCAAGGATTTTTGGAAATGATGAACAGTCCATAAGCACAGTGAATCTATGACCAATTAAATGGAATTCAAATTTTTTAATTTCATTTTTGACTGCTAATATTTCTTTGAAAATGGAATGATAACACTTTTCTGACTCTTTAAAGGACCCACTTACATGTGAGCATATTCTCTTCTTCCTATGCTTTTCTTCGAGTAGAATGGTTCCCCAGTGACTATCACTGGCATCTGTTTGAAGTAGTCTTTTTCCATAGAAAGGAATCTATAATGATGGCAGCTGTTGAAGCACTTGCTTTAGTGTTTTAACTGCATGCGTTTGAGTTGAACCCCATTGTGGAGAATTTTTCTTTAGCATGAGCTATAAAGGTTTGTCTTGTTTTGCATAGTGGGGAACAAAGCTGCGTAGATAATTTGCAATGCCAAGAAACTATTGAATTTGCTTATGCGTGAGATTCTCATATGGAAACTTTAATAATTTAGCTACGATGTGGGGTCCTGGTTGATATTGGCCATCTTTGAATGTCATCCCCAAGAATTCTATCTGATCTTGTGCAATCTTTATTTTAGTGGAGGACAACATGATCCCATATTGCTGAGTCAGATTCATGAATCTTTTGAGCAGATGAACATGAGAGTCCTCATCTAGTAAAAATAAGAAGATATCATAGATGTAGATTAGAGCACTGTCAAGAATAAGCTCATAAATTTTCACCATTGCTTTTTGGAATAAGGAGGGAGCTATTTTAAGACCGAACAACATTACTATCCATTGGTACTGTATGTTTGGAATGCAAAATGTTGTTTTGTGCCTATATTCCGGAATAATGTCTAATTGCCAAAATCCTACTTTCAAGTCAATTTTAGAAAACACCTTTCCCTGTAATAAATGAAAAAAGAGTAAGGAAATTTTTGGTAAAGGGAATTTGTCATCTCTGAGGAAGTGATTCAAAGGCTGGTAATCAATGACAAGCCAATTCTTGCCCCTGACTCGTTCTGATCTTTTATTAACATAAAAGATCTGGCAAGCCCATTCAAAAGTAGTGGGCTCAATAAGCCCATGGGCTAGAAGTTGAGAACACTCCTGATAGGCCAACTCCTACTTCTCAGGATTCATGCCAGGATGAGTAGCCTTTGTTGGGTTAACATCTTCATTGAGCTTAAATGGCAAGGATATTAAAAAGGCTAGATTGGTCCATAATGGCTTTGGGTTTTTGGATAGGAATTTAGTGTGGTTTTCGACACAACATAAGTCTTTTATGGTTTGGATTATTTGGGTTATATCTAGTAAGAATTGGGCGAGACTAGGATGGATGGTAAACAAGGAAGTGACTATAGTATACGACTGGAAATAACTTCGAAACTTAAGGCCTGTTGGAAGAACTCTTAATTTTGCTAGCTTCCAGTAAAGATCAAAGCCTACGACCAAGTCTTCGTTTGGTAAGGATGACCTAAGAAATTTTGCATGGATTTTGCATCCCATAAAAAATTGAACAGTGACAGGCTTGGCTATAATAAGGCCCGTATGGAAAACTTCTCCATTAGCAGCCAAAAAATATTTCTTATAAGGCTCCCAGTAATGGGCTGGCAAAACCTTGGGATTCATGATAGAGATATGGGCTCCTATATCCATGAATGCTATAACTTTGATAGGCTTAGAAAATGGTTCAGGAAAAATTTGAACAAAGGCCAAAAGAACAGGATGGTCCTCTTATAGCTATAATTCTTGAGTTGGAGCCATGGTGATGGGGGCGATAGAATAGCTACCTGAATAGCCTAGTTCATCATCTTCGAAAGAAGAGTTTTGGATAGCAAGAACTATTTCGTTCGAAGGCTAATTCTCAACAGAGAAGAGAGATTCCACATCTACTTCTTCGAGGTCTATAACGGATGAAATTTGAATTTGTTGGATCATTTTTGCCGCCTGTTGAGGTTTATTAAGACATCATTTGGCAAAATGACCCTTTTGTCCACAGATATAGCATCTGTTAGATTTGTGCTTCCCCCCGTACTTCTTTCGCCTGAAATATCTCTATTTCTTCTTTGAACAAGAGCTTTTAGATTTAAGCTTCAAGAAATGTTTCTTCTTTTTGCTTGGACAAACGCAGGTGTTTTCATCTCCTTTGCACTTGATCATCAAATCCTTCCTTCTATAGGATTTCTTAAGAGAAGGATTTTTCTATCTATCAAGCATTTGAACAATCACCTTTAGCTCACTGCATAACTTTTCAAGACCCTGTATCATTAGCTGATACATTTCTCCAAATGAGAGATCATTGATAGACTTGTCCTTTGCCTCATGATATGATGAATTACAGTAATCAACAGATCTGACAATGAGGTGATAAAGGCCTTTTTTAAATCTGGATTTCCCCATCCTCCTAATTGGTAGAATTTCTTATCCATCTTTTGATAATAGAGATTAAGGTCTTTCTTCAATAGGGAACAACACTTCATCTGGAAATACTCTCGTCTAATTATGTCATTACCTTCTTGGGGTTTGCTTGCAAATTCTGCATAAAGAATACCTAAGAATTCAGATGCTCTAGGACATTATAACATGGTGAGCTTTGAGTATTCATCCAGAGTTGTATACCAATCTTGAAACCTACCAGTCATTTGTAAGATAAATTCTTCTAGAACCATCCTAATAATAGCACCAGGTTTTTTCATTTGTGTATCAATCTAAGCCCTAAATTCTTGAAAATGATCTTTATAACATTTAGGGCTTATATCCTCCAAGGTAAACCAAGGACCTCCTGTTGTTGGGCCAGAATTATTAGGAGGTCTATTGTGAGCAAACTCTACCTCCATCTCTTCTACTAGAGGATCTACTGTATAGGAAGGAGCAGTAGGAGGATCTGCCATGTATTGAGTGGGAATTTCTTCATCTGAAGCACTAGAAGAATTGGCATCATCCTCTGATTCTGATTCCTAGGAAGAATCTTCCAATTTTGTGTTTACCATTGAGAAGGAAGGTAAAGATTGGGTACTTTTTAGATATGAATGGATGAGATTCATCATTTGGCTTTCAGGTGGTTTTGGTGGAGGTTATTTTACTGATTCAGTGGAGGTAGCAGTATGCATTGACGAGTCTTTTGGTTTAGGTTGGGTAGGAAATTTTTCAGCTCTTAATTTTTTATGGAACAGGTCTGTGGCTAGGCCATGGTGTTCAAGTTCGGCAGTGGTTAGAATGTGAAGTGATGGTGGTTTAATTTGTGGGGCTCTAGGTAAAGCTATTTCAAATGGATCTTGGAATTTTGCTCTAGAGGTTTCAAAATCCTTCTCAATTCTTTCCAGCTCAGATTTCAACTTTTGAATTTCTACTACCTTTCTTCGGATTTCTTCTGTTTGGGCTTTTTGAGTCACCAATTGCATTGCCTCCTTTTAGTTTTCTTTAATTTGGATTTGTAAGCGAATCATCAGCTTATAAACATCTCGCTGATGCTCACCTAGCCTTTCATCAACCTTATGAACTTGTTGAGATACCCTTTCTACTTTGGACTATATGTTTTTAAGAATTCTATTCTTAGCTTGCCCATTCGTTGACTGCCAATTAAGCATGGCTTTTGCAAAAGTTATACTCAATTGTTGTCCTTTTATATCAAATCCAATAGGATTCTTTATATGGGCCATAGTCCTGATTTGGGTATTAGGGTTAGTTTGATCAGGTAATGGTGGAAAATCTTCCTCTGTAGGTTGATTCATATAGAGTTATGGTGTTTGTGTAAGGCTAAGTGTTTTGGGTATCCATTTCATGTTTTGTGAGGCACAAGAGGTAGGTGTTTGGTTTTGAGGTTGTTTACTGATTGGCTCTTTTGGTGTGGATGGTAGTACTTGAGGGACTGGACCATAATTGATAAGATAATCATACTTCCTGATGGCTCACCTAGCAAGCCAACAGATGGATCACCATCTTGATATCTTTTATGCATAGATGCCTCATAACAACCTTTCTTTTTCCTCCTTGGTCCCTCTTCATCATCTGATCCATACAAACAAGCTTCACACTTGCATTCATCCCAAAAGCAATGACCATTTCATTCAAACAGGTAAATAGGATATCTATTGCTTTCAAAGTAGACAATAGGCATGCCTACTTCAGGTTCATATGGGGTCATTATGAACTGGATGGAGAATACACCACCTTCTTTTGGAGGAGTTCTGGCAAACTTTGCTTCGATAGTACCGTATGGTTTACGGTAATAAGTTGGCTCAGTTGATCGAATCGGTTGGGTATTTTCATGCATCTTCTCATGACTTATTACCCAAGTTTCTGGAAATAACTGCAAAAACTCATTCCTCAATATTTGTCTAGGAATATGGATGCATGTTGGTGCATTTTAAGTGTATGCAACTATCAGCAAGGCCTCATTCTCATGAGGGAGAGAGAGGTCAACAAAATGATTCTGGATTTTGTAAATCATTTAATAGTGTAAAGTGGCTGCTGTGGCAGAAGCTACTTGAGGAGCTCCATTTATTTGGATATGGACTTTTAGAGCAGTAAGAACATGTTTATCTTTTAAAGACAGATTAAAGTTGGGGTAAAATGTAAACATCATCGATCCTATATTGAGAGACATTACTACCATTCCAATGACTGCATGCTGATACTCCATATATCTGTCAGGGCAATACTTGCAAAGACTAGTAACCCTTTTCTTTCACGATAGCTTACAACTATACGAATAACACCAAAATGGATATGCGTGTATCCTTGGAGTATCCATTATTGTATAAACTTTAAAGGAATTTCAAGGGTAATGAACTGTTCTGTTCCCGTTGCCGGGATTGGACACTGATCAAAGTTTGAGGACTTTATATACTCCTTTATGACTTTGGGAGTTTACTTGATGAGGGCTTTAATGAATCTAGTCCAAGATATTTTATTTCTTTGGAAAGCATCATATGGGTTTAGGAAGGGTATGTTGGTGTCTTGAATCTTTTAGTTGTCAAGGATATAGCTAAGTTCATACAGGTAATCTATTTAGAGGAGGTAGATCTTCTAAATGATGGAGTGGAAGAGACAGAAACAGTCAAGAAAGAGGTAGAAGGTTGAGATGACAAAGGTGTAACAGTATATAAAACAAGATTTTCCATGATAACAGAGTGTTGCTAGCCTCAATAGTACATATCTTACACCCCTACAAAAAGGAAAACAACTAGGCTCTGATACCCAAAATATGGGGAAAACCTTATCCTTATTGAGAAAGTAAATGCCAAAGTCCAAATAGAGATAGAGGACGAGGATTACGAGATCATGAATCTGTCACCTTCCTATGAGCCAATCAGAAAGGGATAAAGAAGAATATGCTTCCCTAAAAGCATGACCAGCTTTATAGCTGGCCACGTTTGTTTGTCTATAATAATTATTAGCCACTAAGGAGTGTCTAGCTGGCCATGTTTGTTTGGACTTATCACTTTTATCTGGCCACTAACGTCTATTTGTGTTAGCTGGCTACTTTTATTTGTCTGTTTATAATAATTATTGGCCACTGAGGTTTGTAATAAGGGCCCACTAAGTTTGTCAAGAGAATCTTATCTCTTCCCAAGTCTATATAAGGAAGAGTTCTCTCATTTGTAACTTAAGGTCTGCTGGTGAAATCTCTAAGAAATAAAATCTCTCTTTCTTCAAACATGAGTTTCTAAATATACATAGCCAATTGTCTCTAATAGTACTATCTAACCTCCTGCCATCTTCTTCTTCTCTCCCTTTCTTTGATATCCATAATCTCATATTCCATTATACTAAGAGGACTGTGGAAATCGTTGGTGGGCATATAGATAGGATTGTGGAGCTCTTCGTGAGTATTAGGCTACAAGACAATGGCGAAAGGCGAGGAGATGCCTAAAAAGCCATAGTCATATTGTTGAACTACTCATATGACTTGGTCGTCTGTTGTTGCTGATCATGGTCATACGTATATGCAGTCCATAGTCATAGTTGTATGGTAGAATAATCTTTGATTTTAATTTATATATTTACTTTTTTACTTTCATATTAATTTATATAATATTAGTATGTGTACAATTATATTATATTATGAAATATAATAATTATAATGATGTTATATTGCTTAAAAAATAATTATGTTATTATAGCTTATAGTTAGCGACAAATTGCGTTTGTCACTAGGTTTCGTTAATGAAATGACTGTCATTTTGCTAAAGCTTAGCAACAGATTGTGTCCGTCACTAAACATCATCCATATACCCCTGTCTCTTTTTCCATTTTAGTTCACTCTCTCACAATATCCCTCCTTTCTCTCTCTCTCTTGAAACCTGGTATACTGACAACCCCAAAAATAGTGTCTTCCCTTGGTATTGAAGAAGACAATCAAAAGCCTAAAAAGTTTCACCCCTGGTGTTAGTGTTGGTGGTGGTGTTGCCACTATCATGTATATTTCTCACTTTTAGGTATGTTATTCTTCCTTTTATTTCTCTAAATCAATTATTGGTATGTGAATTAAGGTTTTTGCAAATATAATTTCTTTTGTTATTGTAATATCTACTCTATTTTGCAAGTTCAAATGTGAAATTATAACTAGGTTAGGGTGTTAAAATTCAAATTAGGTTAGGGTTATTTCAAACATAATTTCTTTTATATGAATTTGGGATTTTCACTATGGATATTTCGATTTGATGACTTTGATTATGTGAATTTCATTATGTGAATTTGATTTGGTGATTTGTTGGGTGGATTGAATCGATTAGGTTGGGTTGATGCATTTGATTTTAGGTTTTGATTCTCTGAATTTGGGTTTTGATTAAGTATTTTTGAGGTTTGATTTTATGAATATTATTATGGGTTGAATATGTTATTTTGATTTTATGAATGTGGTGGGTTGAAGTTGTTATTTTGATTCTATGAATGTGGGATGATGATTTGAATTTATGAATTTGGATTTGTTTGTTTTTATTGTTATTACTATTTCTAAAAAAATTATTTTTATTTGTGAATTTGGATTGATTCCTTTTTTTTTTTCCATTAGCTTTTTTCACCATGAAAATAAAAAAGTTGCATTTCTAATTGTTGTTGTGTTGCTTGTTTGATCTAATTTATTTTTTCATGTCCCAAAAGTTGCATTACTAATTGTTGTCATGTTGCTTATAAAATAAGAAAGAATTTTTGGAATTAAAACTATAAAAGTTGTGTGAGCATCAGATTTTGGGCCTTAGGATATAAGCTAGATTATGAAAACTAGTGGAGTAATTCTCCAAAATGCAAGGATAATTATAAAAAAGATGAAGAGCAAAGGCATTAGGAAACCTTGGATAAAGCTATAAATCAAGCCCAAAATCATAAGGTCTAATAGTCTAATTTAGCCAACCATGTTTAAATGGCTATATAACCATCTTAATTGATTGTACAACCATCAACAGGGTTATACAACCAACTGCCAAACCTTAAATAACAGAACATTTTAGAAATCCATTAGAAGCTAAATGGCTATACAACCAATAAGAGGGTTATATAGCCAATATCTGGCTATATAAACTACTTGAAAATCCTAATTCTAAAATTTCCATGGCCTTTATCTATTGTGGATCATGAATATGGTGCAACCAAAGCATTCTAGCTCTAGTTCACCCCTCTTCCTCTATAAATACTTATAGAGAGAAAGAGAGGGAGAGGCTCGAACAACTCTAGTGTTACTCTACTAAAATTATGACTCACAAACACTAAACATATAGAAACTAAACACCTAACCCCTAACATCTAAGATCTAAGGAATCTCCTCAGGTTTTTGAGATTTCATTTTGCATATTCCTTTGTATTTTAGAGGATAATCCATTAATATTAGTGGCTCTAAGGGCAAGACACATTAGAATAGCATCCTAGATCCCAATCCCCTTCCTTTCTTGTTCTCTTTTCTTTTTATCTTAATTTTTCAAAATTCTCAGTCTTAGTAGTATGTACAAACCTCCTTATGGTATGTACAGACAATTAAGTAGGATGTATCTGCACAGACCACCAGTTAGTTTGTACAACCCACTTTGTTTGTAAAGCAATAACTTTTTCTTCTTTTTCTCCCATTCAATTTTTTTTTTAACTTTTTAAGGGTTTTTAATGGTTCCTTTGTAAGTTCCAACAACTAAATGGAATTAAGTCTTGTGCTTACCATTTCTAGTCTTTCATTTAGTAGGACAAGGATAAAAAAGGAAAGGTTTTATACTTATTTGTAATGGGTTTAACTTACCCTCTTCATGTTCTTTTTTTTATTTCTTTGCATGTTTGTGATATCATTATCATGAACATGATAAGGAATCCATCATTCCTAAGGATCCCATGACCTTATGGCATATCCGTATCCCTTTTACTTTTGTTATGAGTCTTCTCATTACCAATAAGAAAAGATGACTAGCTCTTTAGCGTGGTCAACTTCTCTTCCCATATATGTGGCTATTTGAGCATTTTAGGGAGAGAATCCATCACTTAATGACCCTTCTTTTAGTTGATTCTCATGTTGTTAGCAAAGTGTTTATGTTAGTGGTCTTGTGGGAGTTGCCTTTACACCATCTTAGTATCTTAACTTTTCTAATAACTATGGGTATTTTAAGGATGCTATGACTCTTTATGAGTTTTAATGGATAAGGATCCCATGATCCTAGGAATCCAAATTAGTTACTCTAATCCTTGCCTAAGGCCTCACCTTTATCCTTCATATGCTTCCAATGAATCACATACACCATATCTTTAGGGCTATGTCTTGCTTTTCTTGCATTTCATATTTGGTTTGCCATGTTAGTTTGTTATTAGCGTGAGATAATGAACTTAGAAATATGCCTAGGTTCCCTTGATTTGGAGATTATGGGTGAGACTCTTCCCTTTTTCTATGTTCATTTTGTGTTTTTTTTTTTTTGCCTTTATTACTTTGTTATTATGATGATGACTAATTCATGTGTCCTTTTAGAGTGCAAGTGACCACTTAAGTACATGGTGCTCATAATTGTGCATTTTTTTTTATGTTTAATTGACATGCCTAACCTCCCCTTAACATGTTGCATGATCCCCATCCCCTTTAAGATCAATTATAATGATGATTTGATGTTATTAGTTAGATTATACAAGAAATATGTTTAGATGCATTAACTATACTAATTAATAATGAGGTTAAAATGGAAAAAGTGAACTAAAGAGGCTCAAATGCTTAAACCTAATTATCCAGGTGATTTGGATGTGCATAACCTCTTCCCTAAGTCGTGCTTAATTTTTGAACCTAGTCTCTCATAAGGTGAAGATGAATTGGACCTTCTAATTAACTTAGAAAAGCATAAAATTTATCCTTACCAAATTCTTGTCCCAACCAAAGTCGGGTGGCAACTCCATATTCCTTTAAGGATGATACCAATATATAGCCCCATCTTAGTCCCCTATTGACCATCAAATTGAAAAAGGTCTTTAAACTTGCATTAGGCCTAAAGGATCCCTTATTGATCTAAACATGAACCATATTTTGGGGTTACTACCAATAAATGACCTCGTCCTCTCGATCGTCAGATGATCGATAAAAAGATGAAGTCACAAGCAAGATTCTACTCATTTAAGCGCAACCCTAAAATTTGATGGCACTCATAATGGTGACTCCATTGGGGATTCAAAATTGACTTTTCATTAAACTCAAGTTCATATTTTACCATATTAACTTTGTCATTGGTTAATCCTTTACATTCATGTAGCCTCTACACTTTACCATATACACTACGTTTACCTTTAGATAAATCTACAAATTCTTCAAGTATAAGACTTAAGCCTCATTTGAGCTTAGGATATGGTGAGGAAAGTTCATCACTTGTAAGCCAAGTACCTTAAGGCATATCAAATGGGAGGTTATGACAACTGTCCCCTAAGATTGTAGGAGCCATCAACTATAACAACTATCTTATCCTTTAGGCATAATTTGGAGACAATAGCACCTTGGAATAAGATACCCATTTATTTGTATTCTTCTCCAAAGAGGGATTTATTGTAAATGCTAAGGGAAAAATGTTTGAAGAACATGGAACCCAAGGCATTAGACTCATTTCTCTACTTTGAATGATGTGTTTTGAATGATAATATAATTATGGGTTTTTAAGATAACAAAACTCGGTATAAAAAAACCAAGAGAAATTTTAATGTTTTTTCAACTTTAGTGTTTGTTTAATGTTTGAACATACCCAACAAAAGTTAAAAAAAGAGATTATTCTAAATGCTATAGGGAGAATGTTTAAAGAACGTATGAACCCAAGACTTGACAAATGTCAAAGGGCCAGAACAAGTTCAATGGGCATTATGCACATTCAACAGACATTAAACATCTCCTAACGAGCGTTGGACCATTCAACGGGAATTGAAGGCTGAGCAATGGACATTGATTGGATGCTGCTCTTTTGTCAAAGTCTTTTAGACCTTGCAACAGGTGTTGTCCTTTTACCATGAGCACTGGAAAAAGTGTTATAGGTTGAACTATGCTAGACCTCACCATGGGTGTCGAAGTTTCACAACGGGCATAGATCTGAGCTAGCAATAGTCATTCATATTCAAAATAGGCATGGGAAAAGTGTCCAAGTCTGAGCTAAAGCTTATAGAACCTAAAACGGATGTTAGCCTTTCTCAATAGGCATTGAAAGAGTTCCAATAGGCATTGCAAATTGCTCAATGAGCGTGAAAAGCAACTGTAAAAAGTTGGAAAAACATAGCATGAAGTTCAAGCTTTTTGGAAATGAACAACAAGCATTGTTCTCTTTCAAACAAGCATTATAGTCAAAGCTAATGAGCATTGAAAGACATTAAGCAAATGTTGGAAGTAACCGTTATAAGTTCAATGATTATTGATGAAGAACAACGGGTGTTGTCACCTCTAATGGCTAGTTTTAATGAAAAGCAATCAGATGGATTTCAATTGTTCCAATGGCTAGTTTTGGAGCCTTGTGATATAAAGGGCATTTTTTAAGTTAAGAAAGGTGAGAGAAAAGTCTAAAAATGTTTATGAACATTTTTGTAAGTCCTATACCCATTTGTGTAAACCTTTATAGGGTGTTGCTTTGTATTGGGGTAGAGTGAGTTTGTTTTTTGTTATTTTTTTAAAAGTAAGTTTTTTTGAGCACTAATTGTGTATTTGCTGCTTAGTTAAGAGGCTTAGACAATGCTTTGATCTTTCCTTACTAATGTTTGTAAAGGTTGGTATTGTGCTTAGAAAAATACGAAGGGAAAGGTTCTTCTTGAGCTTACAAAAGGAAAGGTTCTTCCTTAGGCTAGAAAAGGGAAGGTTTTTGTTCTTAAGCCTGAAAAAGAATAGATAGGCCTAAGTGAAAACTTAGGGAGCAGAGTAGGCTAATTATCAGACCACTATAAATCCTTATGTTGATTTTGTGTTTGTGTTTGTTTTTACTTTTTAATTATAACCCAATTCAGCCCCTCCCCCTCTTCTTTTTGGGTTGTCTTATTGCCACTCCGTTCAACATTTGGTATCAGAGCCTAACCTCTTTTGATGCTTTAAGTGCAAGAGGGATATCATCATGACAGCCTAAAATGAGCATGGACCACAAGGATAATCAATGGTGAGACCTTCATTCTTTAATGGAATAGATTATAAGTATTAGAAAAGTAGAATGTCTCATTTTATCAAGTTTGAATCCATTGAATTATACAGAATTATGGAGAAAGCTCCATACACTCTAATGAAAACACTTATCGATGGGAATCAAATAGAAAAAGGCATTGATGAGATATCTGAGAAAGAAAAAAGGCAAATTGCTAACAATGACAAAGTTATCCATATACTCTTTTGTGCCTTAAGCAGAAGTGAGTGCAACAAGGTAAGCATGAAGTTAACTGCCAAGGAAATTTGTGAGGCCTTGGAGATCACACATGATGAAACAAATTAGGTCAAAGAAAACAAGATGGAAACCTTCATTTATTAGTATGAAACCTTCCTTATGAAGGTTGATGAAACAATCACAAGAATGTATAATTGATTCATTGTGATTATTGGAGAAATGAAGGCTCTTGGGAAGACATTCACTAATATAAAACTTGTAAAGAAAGTTCTAAGGTGTCTACCTAAGGAGTACTTTAGTAAGGTCACCTCTCTCAAGGACCCAAAAGACTTGAAGACCATGCTATTTGATGAACTATTAGGAAATCTCATCGACTATGAGATGAACCTGAACAGAGAAATTCCACCCACATTTGAGGATAGAACTAAGAAGAAGATTGGAATAGCTCTTAAAGCTACCTCTAAATGTCTTAACTCAGATGATGATGAAGAGTAGATAGCCTTCCTAAGAAATAAATTCAGAAGAATGTTGAAAAAGAAGGGTAAAGGCAAGATTGAATAGGTTAAATGCTATGGATGTGGAAGGCTTAGCCATATGAAAGTAGATTGCCTAAAATCTAGAGTTAAGAAAAAGGATAAGAAGAAGAAGAAAGCCTATAAAGCCATTTGGGATGACTTTGGTGCATTTGAACTAAGTGAGGATGAAAAAGAGCCAAGGATGGGAAAAAGAGAGAGAACCAATCTTTACCTCATGGCCTTGGAGGAGAGTTCTTCAAAACAAGTATGTCCTAACTCTTTAGATAGTGATTTAGATGAGGATGATCAAAAGTTAAAAAACATGTTTACTATTGAAAATCTTATTGAGGCCTTAAAATCCATCAATAATGATCTTAATAAAAGTTTTAAAAGAAACAAAATCTTGAAAACTAAATTGGTGGAACTAAAGAAAAGTTTTAAGGTTTTACAAAAAGAAAAAGAGGCTTTGAACTGAGAAAAGAAATTTTATGAAATGATGTATTTTTAAAGTGAAAGTCTTAAGAAAGAGATCTCATCTTTGAAGGATTCACTTATCTCTTTTACAAAAAGAAAATAGAAACTTGATCTTATTTTGGGCTCTCAAAAGACTTCAAAAGATAGACATGGCTTAGGCTTTGATCATTCTAAACCTTTTACCTCTAAGCCAAAATTTATGAGAGTTTCTACCAAAGCTAGAGCTCTCTCATCCTCCTCTAAATCATATGTGTATAATCATAGCTACACTCATCCTTACTTTCAAAGGCCAAAGGCAAATCATGCCTTCTTTTATGGAACTAAGCATGTCAAGAACCTAAAGTTTCCTTCGCGATTTAGGCACTAATCTTTTAAGATGCTACCTCACTCATGATTTACAAAAGAGCTAAAGAAAGCATTCATTTGGTAATGATTTTATTATGGAAATTTTGGCCATAAAGCATACTTTTGCTATGCCAGGTTGAAAGATGAGCAAATTTATGTTGCTAACCTCCATGAACCTAAAGGAAAATAGGTACCAAAAAAAGTTTAATTTTGTAGGTTTGGAAGCTCCTTACCCTCTACTCAAAATATAGAATCAAGTGGTAATTGGAGCTATAGAACATGATGAGGACCTAAAGTTTTTGAAAAGATTTGCATTTTTGGAGAATTCAACATTTGGCATGAATTAGAAAAAACAACAATTGGTATCAAATGGTATCTTTAAGTATAATGTATCTCTACCCCTTTTTTGTTTTGTTTAATATGCTTTTGCTGAGAGAGAGTTTGCTTTATGAACTAATTTTGGTATTAGTTTAAAGTTTTATTTTAGGAATCTCTAGCAACTATCATTCTTTTCTTGCTTTCCTTAATTTGTGAAGAGAAAATGTAACCCTAAGTTATGTCAATTGAATTTGTGTTTGAATTTCTTAGGTGATTTACTAGAAGAAAACATATAGATAGGGGGAGTTCCTTTACTATTTGCTCTATATTTTTGGAATAATCATGTTTGTTTTCTTTAAAGAACTTGGTCTAATTTTTTAGGATGAGAATGTTTGTATGTTTGCAAGGGAGAGAACATTGTTTTTGGAACAAATTTTTGTATGCCTTTTTGTCATGACAAAAAGAGAGAGAAGTTTTGGATGCTTTGATTTGTTGATTTAATTGTTTTGTTTGGTATTACTTATGTGCATAACCTAACACTTGGTATCTTATATGTGTTTAACATCCAATATTTGGTATCTTATGTGGCTTATTAAGTAGCCTACTTAGTATCAATCTTGTGTGGATATTCCAATAATTGGTATTAAACCTTATGTTGATATTTTGATTGCTATGTATTTTGGTTGGTATCTTCCTTGTAGTTTTATGGTTCAACATTGGTATCCTTTATGTATTTGAGTTTTGTATTTTTGGTATTGAAGTATCTTAGTTTTGTCATCATTCAAAAAGGGGGGAGATTGTTATGAATGCTAAGGAAATAATGTTTGGAGAACATATAACCCAAGGCATTGGACTCACTTATCTACTTTGAATGATAACAAAACTATAGTTTTGTAGGATAACAAAATTATGGGTTTTTAGGATAACAAAACTTGGTATAACAAAACCAAAAGAAGTTCTTTTTTTTTTTTTTACTTTAATGTTTGTTTGATGTTTTGAACATACATGACAAAATATTAAAAGGGGAGATTATTCTAAATGCTAGGGGGAGAATGTTTGGAGAACATGTGAACCTAAGACTTGACAAACATCAAAGGGTCAGAACAAGTTCAATGGGCATTGGACCATTCAACGGGCATTAAAGGATGGGCAATGGATGTTGATTAGATGTTGCTCTTTTAATAAAGTCCTCTAGACCTCGCAACAAGTGTTGTCTCTTTGCAACATGCATTAGAGAAAGTGCTCTAGGTTGAGCAATGCTGGACCTCACCATGAGCGTTAAAGTTTCACAATGGGCGTTGATATGAGTTAGCAACAATCATTACATATTCACATCATGCATCTGAAAAGTGTCCAAGCATGAGCTAAAGCTTCTAGAACCCAAAATGGGTCTTGGTCTTTTTCAATATGCATTAAAGGAGTTCCAACAGGCATTACGAATTGCTTAATGGGTGTGGAAAACAACTATGTAAAGTTCAAAAAATAGAGTAAAAGTTCATGCTTTCTAGAAATGAAAAATTAGCATTATTCTCTAATAGGTGTTGTAGTCAAAGCCAATGATCATTGAAAAACATTCAACAGATGTAGGAAGTAATTGTTATAAGTTCAATGGGTGTTGATTAAGAACAATAGGTGTTGTCACCTCTAATGACTAGTTTTGAAGAAAAGCTGTCAGATGGATTTCAATTGTTATAATGACTAATTTTGGAGATTGGTTGTATAAGAAGCATTTTTAAAGTTTACAAAGGTAAAAGAAAATGCCAAAAATGTTTGTGAACATCTTTGTAAGTCTTTGCAACTATTTGTACAAACCTTTTTGGGGTGTTGCTTTGTATTTGGGTAAAGTGAGTTTTTTTTTAACACTTTTGAAAGTAGGCTTTCTTGAGCACTAATTGTGTATTTGTTGGCTAGTTGAGTGGCTTAGACAATACTTGGATCTTTCCTTACTTGTGGTTATAAAACTTGGTATGGTGTCTAGAAAATACTAAAGGGAAGGTTCTTCCTAAGCCTGCCAAAGGAAAGGTTCTTCTTTAGTCTAAAAAAGGGAAGGTTTTTGTTTTTGACCCTGAAAAAGAATAGATAGGCCTAAGTGAAAACTCGGGGAGTGGAGTAGGCTAGTTGCTGAACCACTATAAATCATAGTGTTGATTTTATGTTTGTGTTTGTTTTTGGTTTTTGATTACAACCTAATTCACCCCCTCTTAGGTTGCCTCAATGCCACTCGGCCTAATAGGGTTGAAGTCTTTAAAGAACATAGTAAGGTATTCTTCATGTAAACAAAAATTTTACCTTATTTCCCTTAATGTAAATTCCCCTTTGTAAAAGTTTGTATATTCCCCTACCCCTACTTGTAAAAAGCTTATATTTCTTATAAAAATATTCATGCACATTCTTTACTTCCTTGTTGAAGGGATTTTTCACTTGTTTGTACACCTTTCTTAAGTAATGTAAAGAGTTCTCTTTCATTTGATTCTCTATTCTAAATTAAATGTATAAATGTTCTTTCAAGACTTCAACTCTTCTTGGTTCTAGTTGACCACCTCATATTTTCTATCTCATGATGATAGAAGAATAGGACTTACATAGGAAAGAGTCTATAGGCCTTATGTGTTGGGGAAATAAGGTTGGAAGGATCTTTTGCAATAATATGCACATTTCATGCATACATACATTACTTATCTTGCTCATGCATCATCTTAATAACCGTTGTTTTATATCCATCATAGCTCCATTCAAACCCTTATGGAAGTAAAGGGGTAATCGACTAGCTAAGAAGGGCAAGACGCCTCCCAATTCCAAGGCTAGAGTTGATCATGGAATCGATTGTGCCATTTGAAGTCATAGAGATTATTAAAATTGAGATGAGTCATACTATAAAGGAAAAGATTGCTGAAAAGGTGAACATGTGCCTTAATAAGATTCTAAAAATGGATGATGCATTTTCAATTAAGACCGATAAGGGAAAGGCATCGATGGAGGCACCTCAGCCTCAGTCTATGGTAATTAATGATGATTTGTTCGAAATGAAGGAGTATCATGAGAGTAAACTATCCAATGAAGTGGAAAGCATTGTTGCAGCTCTTGGTAAACTAATGTAGAGTAAAAAGGAGAACACTTGACTTGATGACCTTACTAGGCAACTATAAAAGATTCAAAAGACACTTGGTGTATAGGGATTAGAAAAGGGACTGACATTAAGGAGTGTTGGCCCTAGGCACCAAGAAGGGGAGGTTGAATTGGTGTTTATAAAAAATTAAAGTGAGGATGAAGGAAGAGTAGAAAAAGGCATAAAGATTTATAGTGGCTCAGGTATTAACCAACCCTACATCCACTCCCCAATTCTCTACAATTAGGTGTTTCACTCACTCAAAATGGTGTTTCCAAGCTTACACCTAACTTTTACACTTTGTGCTTTCAAGGCTCACACAACAACCTTTCTTGCAAGTGTTTTCTAAGGCTAACACTAAAACCTCTCTTAAATGTTTTCACAGGCTCACACTAAAACCTTTCTCAAGTGTTTTTATAGGCTCACACTGAAACCAATTACAATTGATGTTTAATGCTCACACCAAACAATCACTTAAAGCATAAAGAAGAATAGAAAGAATGAGTACCAAATTTGCAAGAGTTTTATTACAAGTTAATGAATTCTCTTTTGTTTATATCTGTTTGATGGAGTATTTATAGCTTATACCTACCAAAGAAATGTTATACTATGAAGCTCATTAAATCTCCAAGTCATGCTAGGCAGATTTTGCATTAATTGCATGATAGGTGAGAGTCGCGGTCGCTACTGAGGATTCATGGTTGTGAAATTCCAATTTTCCACATGAGAGCCAAAAATTACTGCGAAAAACCCCATTTGTGTCTAACGGCTAGTCCACGTGTCATCTCCTCATTGGTCTATTAGGAAAATATAGTCGTTGCTTTCTAATTGCCTATAAAAGTCGCGGTTGTGATCAAACTTTGTATAGGGTGCGACTTAGGATGCAAATTCTTTTATTTGAAGGAGAATTTTCATCTTCATGAATCGCGGTCGCTACCCATAATGTTGCCCTCCCGAATTTTATTCTTCAACGGATACTTGGGATACTTAGCACGTTGTGGTTATGGACTTGCTTCCTTATGCAGTTACTATGAAATTCGTGGTCATGACCAAGACGCAATAGAGACCATGAATTAGTCTGTGACTTTGACACTACCATATTTGGATGGGTCGTAGTAGTGATGATGCCTGTGAATTTTCTAGCCTAGTTTCACCCTGTTCTTCAGCTAAGTCACGCGAATTATAAATTACTGACTGTGAATTTGGATGAACTTTGCCTTCTTGAAGATTATGAACTCCATCCAACTTTCACTTGAAAATCTAACTTAATTCTGCAAAACAACACTTAATGGAAACATTAGGATTGATCAATCTCCTTTGTCAAGATCAAAAGAGGTCCAAGACTTAGGATTAACCATCCTAGTCTAACAATCTCCCCCTTTTTGATTTTGAGAACTTAGATTGATCCTAAGGGAAAAAATAATGGATGAATGTGAAGTTGGAGTGGTAATATAATTCAAGGAATGCTTAAGGTGAAATTTCCTAAGTATGACATTCAATCAATCAAAGTGAAATTTCTAAAAAAAAAATCCTACGTATGATAGTATGATGCTCCCCTTTAACTTATGCTATTATTTGCAAGTTATTTTCTCTCCTCTTAGACTTAGATTCTTTCTTGTTTCTATCTCTCCCCCTTTGGCAAGATCAAAAAGAGGGTGCATAAGGGAAAAGAACACATGCATAACAAATAGATAAGTGTTCATAAGGACCAAAATAATAATGCAATCATAAAAGTAAATTCCATCAATCACATAAGATAAGGAATTTCAAAGAAACATATCTTATTCATTCATAAACAAACTGTGGGATTACAAGGTTTTTCATTTAAAAATAAAAAATAAGTACAAGGAATCCCTATTTTAGAGAGTTGGAGAGTCATCATCATCTCCAAAAGTTTCTTATACCTCTTTATTGTTGGCACCTTCTGCTTTATCTCTATCCTTAACTTCTTCATTGCCTTCTTCTTTTTAAGTGTCTTCAAATTCAATAAAGTCTAAAAGATGGCAAGGAGGAACACCCAACTTTTCTTGCAAATCCACCATGTCACTATGAAGATGTAAGAGAAATATGAATAGCTTTTTCATCATTCTCATCATCTTGTCCAATTTTTGGTTAATGATGGCAAGAGACAATTTGGATTTGGGTTTTAGTTGAGGAGGGGGGACTGATAGACCTCCTTTTTCAATGATGAGCCTCTTCCTCTTTGAGGCTTGGGAGGTTTCCATTTTCTTAACCCTAAAAGCACCCAGTGTATAGGCATATGTGTCTGGGTGTATGGCTTTAGTGTTGATGAGGTAGGTGAGGTCAAGAAAGTTCTGAGAGGGAAGGAGTTTCTTGGTAAGGAATTTTTCATTTTCCTCATCAAGTGTCCCTATAAAGTGATAAATCGTTGTGATGTGTGAAGGCAGAAGGAATTGGCTCTTGGATTTCGTACTCATATGGATCAATTGATCTGCAAGATACCTGCTAGTTTGAATAGGTTTGTTTTTGACAAGGTAGAATAAAAAGGCCAAGCCTTTTTGAGATACTTTCTCATTACCATCACCTCTAGCGTTTGCAGAAAAGGTGATGATACGATGGAGTATCCAAAGTGGTAGGATTTTTATGTGTTTGGCCAAGGAAGTTCTGGGGTCGTGTTTAGTTTCAGTAGAAATTTTTTACCAGAATTTGGAATAAATGACATCAAGCACGAAGATAATAAAATAAATGTTTTCTCCGACTTGAAGATTGAAAAGGGAGGAAAGTTGTTCAAAGGTAATAAAAAATGGATAGCCAAAAGCTCGAAATACTAACCCGTAATGGCCCACTCGAGAATTGACTTTACGACTCAGTTGAACCAGGCACATTAATTCCCTTACAACTTCTTTGTAACTGGGTTGATCCCGAAAGATGAACTCATTCCAGCCTAAGTTGGAAAGGAATGCATGAATTTCTACATTGATGCCCAAAATCTCTAACAGAAAAGTAGAAGGTATTTTGTTGGGGAGGATGATCTTTGAAGAATTTGCCTTGTATCGCTCTTTCTTCTCCTTGGTGATGCCCTTCATTAGATGGAATGCAAGAGGTGTAGATGGCTGAGCCACAACCTTCCTTTATCTGCTCTTGAGATCTTTTTGGGAGCCATTGCAAAAGATGAAGAGAATTTAGAGAGTTTTGAAAGGATAAAAGCTTTGGAATAACATGAAGTGATGAGAATCACTATTTAGTATATAACCATTGAGTGTGTAAATGACTAAAAATGGCTAGAATTGGATTTATTAAGAGTTGGAAACGATTGGCAGTCAAATCACTCAATGGCTTGGTAGTTACTCAAATTTGCATCCTCAAATTCCGAGATCACGATTATGATTTCCGTAAATGTGAGTAACAGATAAATTTTTCTCAGGAATACGCGCTACAACGGTCAAGAATTTGAATTCTTGACCAAAATTCACAGTGGAGCTTGATTCTCATGCTCACGATTTAATGTTTGACAGCCGAGGTGACTTGGACTTGTAATTCACGACAGTGAAGAGAAGATAATGACCACAAATTATGAGTCAGCAAGGATAAGAATGAAAAAATAAGTTTTGAAAGAATCAAAATTATGATCCACTTGGAATATGTCACAAAGAAAACACAATACATACAATCAAAATTATGATCCACTTGGAATATGTCATAAAGAAAACACAATACATACAATCAACACACAAACAAGCAATACATAAGATCAAATTTTCACTTTAGGGACCTTCCATCAAGCATTCCCAATTCTCTCTTAATGGAAGTCAATCTTTCTTCATTGAAAGGTTTAGTGAAAATATTTGCAAGTTGATGATTTGTGTCAATAAATTCAAACACAACATCACCTTTTGGACATGATCTCTAAGGAAATAGTGTCTAATATCTATGTGTTTTCTCCTAAAATATTGGATGGGATTCTTAGAAAGATTAATAGCACTAGTGTTATTATCACGTTTAATAGGAATGTGATCAATTGCTTTGCCAAAATCCTTCAATTGTTGTTTCATCCAAAGAACTTAGGTACAACAATAACCCGCAGCAACATACTCGGCTTCTGCGGTGGATAAGGCAATCGACACTTATTTTTTGCTAAACCAATATACTAGGCATTCTCCTATAAATTGGAAAGTCACAAAAGTGCTTTTTCTATCTAATAAACCACTTGCATAATCCACATTCAAATACCCTATGAGACTAAAGGATGAATCCCTAGGATACCATAACCCTAAGTGAATTGTACTATGTAAATACTTAAAAATTCTCTTAATAACATTTAAAGGAGACTCTTTAGGAGAGGATTGGAACTTAACACACATACATAAACTAAACATGATATCCAGCCTAAAGTAATAATATAAATAAGAGATCTGATCATACCTTGATATCTCTTTTCATCTACCATCTTACCCGATTCATCTTTGTCAAGCTTGATGGTACCACTTAAGGGGGTTTTAGCTACTTTTCAACCATCCATGCCAAACTTCTTGAGCATCTCCCTTATGTATTTGGCTTGGTTGATAAAGATCCCTTTTTAGTTTGCTTGATATGTAGATTGAGAAAAAACTTGAGCTCTCCCATCATGCTCATTTCAAATTTCTCACTTAGCAAAATCCTCACAAAGAGACTCATTAGTAGCACAAAAAATGATATCATTAACATAAATTTGTACAATTAGTATATCATCGTAACATCCCTATCCACATTCATCGACATTATCACATGAACATATTCATTGCATTAATGATATTAAATCCCACATGAACATATGCATTGGATAAATGATCATTAAGACACGTGAATTGGATAAACACGACGATGACATATGCACCATTGCATTTGGGACACTTGAACATATATGTAATGTTTGTATAGTTTCATGGCAAATTATTTTATGTTGTGTGCATGCTATAGCATCATAAATAATGGTGTTATGGAGCTTATTTTGTAATAGCCATATTCATTTACAGAATTCATATCATTCATGTCCAAAATACATATGCATAAAGGTTTTATCCATCCTACACACAATCAAACATTTATTTGGTGTACATATATGTATATGACACAAGGAGAGAGAGAGTTTGGATTCAGCCGATGACCTGTAGTCCATATGTCTCAAAGTAAAACTGAAAGCGCCAAAGTGACCAATTCCTATTCTTCAGTATTTGAAAAAAATTTTACGATTTGGTGAGTCACGACTCAGTGAATAAAAACAATAATCAAATTCTCATGGCATAATCCATAATCAAATATCATCAAGATACATTGCAAGTATAACAATTAACTATGCAAGTGCAAATGCAATAGCTTTGTTTTTGTC
>CATIWR010218853.1:0-13207 GCA_949677035.1 Omphalea diandra
TTAAATTGTTACATGTTACATGAAAATATAAGTCAAGTGAGAATGATTGAATTATTACATGTTACATGGGAATAATATGATTATGTTTTAATAACATGTATATATGATTGAATTGTTATATGTTACATGGGAATACAGGCCAAGTGAGAATTAAATGCTCTTAACGATTACTTGGCATATCATTTGTGAATAAGCATTTGCATATGGAACTAAAAGGGGCATTGTGACCGACTTGTCAAACACTTGCAAACCACATGAAGACGGACCAATAGGTCCCAAATCATATGTCAAATGAATTACAAGAAGATGGACCAATAGGTCTCAAATCATATGTCAAATGAATTACCGAAAGATGGACCAATAGGTCCCAAATCATATGTTACATAAATCATATGAATATCTCGGAAGCAATGTTTGCCTTGCTCGATCACGAGAAAAATAAAGCTATTGCATTTGCACTTGCATAGTCAATTTTTATACTAGCAATGTATCTTGATGATATTTTATTATGGATTATGCCATGAGAATTTGATTATTGTTTTTGTTCACTAAGTCATGACTCACCAAATCGCAAATTTTTTTTCAGATACTGAAGAATAGGAATTGGGCACTTTGGTGCTTTGAGTTTTACATTGAGATATATGGACCACAGGTCGTCGGTTGAATCCTAACTCTCTCTCTCTTTGTGTCATATACATATATGTACATCAAATACATGTTTGATTGTGTGTGTAGGATGGATAAAACCTTTATGCATATGTATTTTAGACATGAATAATATGAGTTTTGGTAAATGAACATGGTTGTGACCTATCTCGATAGGGAATATTAAAAAAATTTTGAAAAAATCTAAACTTATGAAATAATAAATTGTCTTGGTTAAATTTAATAACTTGAAATCTATTCGAGTGACTAAGTATACCAATAGTCTTAACTCTTGAAATTTGACTGTTACAACTTTGATTAATTATTGCTTTCCTTTTATTTACTTTTAATCTTTAAATTTTCATATTTTATTTATTTTAATTGTTTAATTATTCCCTTAAATTCAGTTATCCAAATAATCATAGGTGGACTGTAGTTTTAGTACTAATGTTATTAAATCCTTGTGGGAATGATATATTTTTATTATTTGATAACTAGTGCACTTGCTAGAATCATTTAAATTTTAACCATTAGGTGCAATCTAAGTTGTCATTAGTGATAGGGCACAACAAGAAGGCCTGTACAGTTGAGATGTTGGGGCTGAAGCCTATGATGAAGACTACCATGCTTCTCTCACTGGCTCGCTGATGTAATCCTCATGCTCTTTTAAGCCTCTTATTACCACCCATGTAATTCTCTTGACTTTATTACTTTGTAATTTTATTTCTTGCTATTTTATTATTCTTACGTTGTCTATATGTAGTCCATCATGCCAAAGTTAAGCATCTTGTCGATCTGATCATTGTGATGAAACAAACTTATACTCAATTCATGCTTAAGCTATAGGTAAACACAATATTCATTTATATATGCATGTTTATGTATGCTAGCGTGTGAAAGTCCTAATAACCTTAACCCTTTATTTATTTTAAAAGGAGATTCGCTAGGAGGATCAAGATCTTCAAGAGGTTAGCATCGAGCTTGTGGACTTGGAGGCTAGTCCGTAGTCATCCATGATTGAGTGTTTTAAAGAGGAGTGACCATTTGAGGAGGAAGATGATTAGGTTGTCATCACCTATCCTTGTTACCTTTTATATCTTTATTTTTCTTTTTCTGATCATAGTAGCTAATATGGACATTGATATATTCATTGGATTGTAGAATAGTAATCAGCTGTGATTTGCCCCTTTTATTTTTGGTACCTTAGATGCTTAGGATATTTTAGGCCTTGGTGCCCCAAATTTCTCACTTGTAGAATTAATTGTTTGATCTATTCTAAGTGTAATTTTTCCCACATATTTGTATTTATTTTAAGTTGATGAGATAATTGTTGCTTCTATATCTCCTATTTATGTGTTTAAAATAGGTTTGGAATGAGTTATGAACGAGAATATAGGTATAAGCCTTTGCGTTGTTTCATAAGTCAAAATGGTCTGTATAGACTAGCCACTCATCTATACAGAAAACATGTTAAATGTCCAGCATTATTATTCAACTTCTCTCTCCTTTTTAAACCTTTTCACCTTGATTTTCATGTCTCCATCTATTACATTTCACTTTTATACCATGGTGTGAGCGCCTTGAATTTTGTGGCTACGCTTGAACGAATGGAATCTTACTTGTGACTCCTAACTTTTATCGATCATCTGAGGATCAAGATGATGGGGGTTATACTTTGATACTAGCCCTAAGTCATGGTATGCGATTTGGATCAATAAGGGATCCTTAAGGCCTCACATGAAATAGAAGCCCCTTTTTCCAAAGTTATGGCCAATGGGGGACCAAGGTGGGACAATACATTGGTACCATCCCTGGGTGAAACATGGAGTCACCACCTGACTTTGGTTAGGATAAGAATCCAGGAAAGGCAAAATCTGAACCTAATTTAAGTCAATTATAAGGCTTATTTCATCTTCACCCCCATCATATATTAGGTTCAAAAATTACGTACAACTTATAAAATAGGTTAGGCATCCCTAAATTGCTTGAATATTGGGATCTAGCCTTCAGACATCTTTGGTTCACTTGTAATATTTTAATCGAGTTATTAAGTAATGCAATTAGTGCCCATAAACATAGATCTAAGCATAATTCACTTAGGCAATCAAAATCATCAACTCAAATGGGTATGGGGTCATGCATCATGGCAAAGGGGATAAGCATGCATTGTCATCCATTCATCCATATTCAAACATGAAAGAGGTAGACAGGGTCATGCATTCATGGAAAAGGGGATAAGCTTGCATTGTCATCCATTATTTAGGCCATATAGAGTGACCATTGAAACTAACTTGTGGTCTTACTCAAACATAATACCTATACCCAAAAGAGAAATAAGTTCTAAATGAAACAAGTATAGAACAAACCAAATAAACTCAAATTATAAGGAATGAATATAAAACATATTACCATTTCTCCCATACAAAAGGAGCCTAGATATGCATCTACGTCGATATATCACATCTCCACATAACTATCTAGCAAGCACATAAAATTAGAGCACATGAACCATCGATATCAAAAGAAGTCAATCATACAATATAAGGAATTTAAAGGATGTTTAATGGCCTAAGGCAAAAACTTATCACAAGAAGGATCATAGGATTGATGAATTCTCACCTTATGTAGCTCTAAAAGAGCATGGTATTCATAGCACTTATAACCATAAAGGAAGGTTAAGGGGAATCATATAGCCAAACACTATTTACATTCTTTCAACATGAACTAAAACATGCAAATGAGGGTTCTCAATATCATTGGAACCCTAAGTTCCTTATTTGATCGCTACCCTAAAATGATTGAAAATAAAATCACAACTAGTATACCAAATCACAAGCAAAAGGGAATGAGGCATTATATAAAAGGAAGTGGTGAAAACACTTTAAAAGCCCTCCCAAGTTTAATTCTTTATATAAATAGGGACCATTGGATGTTTAACCTGTCACTATTCTATAGCTGGAACATTAGAACATCACAAAAAAAAAGGTTTAAAAACATGATATTTATGTAGGGGAAGGAAGCCCATTTTCTATAAAACTGACTACCAGTGGGTTGTACTTGTACATCCTATAGTTGAAGATGTACAACCCCCTACTTCCTGGGTTTTGATAATAAGAAAATAAAAAAAAAGGAAGAAGAAGGGGGAGAATGAGAGAGTGTTTAAATGCCTTTATGTGTTTATGTGCCCCCAAAGGCTCACAAATTCAATATTTTCCTCAAAAATGCTTAGGGAATGCATAAAAACAAAAAGTAAAGTCCTAGTTCTACCTTGTAATAAGTTGGGGCGAGGCAGGACTTCGATTTTTTATGTTTGAGGGATGTTTGAGAATGGATTTTGGCAGAGTAACCTTAGGGTTGTCTAAGCCTTCCCCCTTTTTCAAATGAGGGAGTGCTTATAGATAATGGATGGGTGCACAGGGGTAGAAATGGTTCTATGCACCATGGGTATGTCCAATCATAGAAAGGGAGATGAACCTCCTAGAATTAAGGTTTGCACATAGGCTGTAATGCTAAAGGATAGGTTATACATCCCTCTATTAGGGTTATGTAGCCTTAGGGCATAATAAGAGACTAGTTCTAGAAGGTTCTCAAGGCCAGGGTTTTAAGGTGAGTTGTACAACCTTATTCATGTTGCACAACCTTGGTTTATGAGATGTACAACTCTACTTGATAGGTTGTACAACCCATCAAGCCTAGAAGGTTGCTTTTGGCTTGCTTGTGTGCTTGGTTTTATGTTTCTCTAAGGTTTTCTAGGGTCTTTCATCTCTTTCTTGGGTGATTCCCCTTGCATTTTGGGGATAGGTTTAGTGATTTTCATCATTGGGCTTTTGCATCTAAAGGTCCAAAAATTTTATGTGTACATATGGCTATAACATTTTAAAAATATCTTTATACCCTTAATTAGTCTTGTCTTTCTTGAGCAAGTTTTAATGTCCTCTATTATCTCTCATATGTTAAACTTGACAATGAACATTTTTAGGCGACCTATGATTTCTAGAGCCATCTATCCATTCTTTCCATTTTAGGGAAATGGAGATTTACTGTCCTCTTAAGGAATTCAATGCCACTTTGGACTGTCATATCACTGGTCATGATAAGATTGCTATACCACATGCCATGATTATCCAAATGTTTATAAGATGTCGGTGTTGGTCAATTTAACATACAATGAGGTGCCTCTACACACCTTGGGGGGAGGATAAGATGTTGTTTTCTCCTTTTCTCTCCTTATATTCTTAAAGGAATGATAGCCATTTTAATGAGAGTTTTTGCTCCGTATGGATGATGGTAAAATTGACCTCCATGCCCTACAACTTATAGAACAGGTCAAACTAGGTAAGACTCTACTCCTTTTGATCCTTAGTTAAACTATTATAGGATTGGATAGGGTCGCCTTAGGCATTAGCCAGTCTTTCTCGAAGAGACCACACCTTTTTCATATGTGCTCTTCATATAGCCTTTTACTGTCATTTTTCTTTAGTTTTTATCTTTGTATTTTCTTTTGTTCTACTATTCCTTTCTTTTCCTAAGTTTTCCTAAATTGTTATTATGAGTTTTGAATCCAGTGGAATGTTTGTTTTTGCTTAAGCCACCTTTAGGTTTTCAAACGAGCTTTTTTTTCTCTTATTATTTTCTATTTTCTATTTTTATTATTTATTCCTTTTTATTTTTTTCTTTCTTTGTTTTTAGATTTGGCCATAGGAGAGGCTAGGCCTATTATAAGCTCCCACTATAGATGCAAAGTGGTATTTTCCATAACACCATTCAAATCACCGTTTATCGAAACCTATTTTATTTAGAACTAAGTGGACCAAGAGATTGTCTTGCGCATTTGATCATGACATATGTTGGATCTACCCATGGAGGAGTCTAACTAAAGTTACCCTAGAGGGTGTGTGATCATTCCTGCTTTAACATCTGCCACCTTTTATAATCCATCTTAAGTATACTGATAGTTTGGGATTTTGCAAGACATAGTAGGTTTCCTCCCTTTCTTCATTAAGGAACCACTCATTTAGCATTTCTTGGAAAAGGTCAAGGCCACATGGTTTGATCACTACATGTATCATCTCTTCCCTACTAGTGTTTCTACCTCTAATCATATTGATCTTGAGGCTTAATTATAGTATAATTAAAGACATAGGACATGTGTGCAAGGAGAAAAATGTCCAAACTTGGATTGTGTACCATATTGATGCCAAGGAAAGGGAAAGCTTAAGGCCTCCAAAACCCATAGCAAGCCTAATTTAACTTGTGCAAAGGCCTATTATGTCTTTTGTTATGTCATTTTGATATTAAAAATCTTAAACTCAATTAATACCACCTTGAATTCTAAGGAATAAACTAATGAGAGCTATGGATTAAATATTTCTTAAAACATGGTAGTCATTTTCTTTTCTTTTTTCTTTTATTACATGACATAAATCATATATAAAATGAGCTCTCATAAAACTGTCCTTAGAATTAAAGTGTTCAAACTTAAACTCACATCATTCTGATATTGTTATGTATCATAATTTTCAAAACCTAGATTCCAAGTTGCACTGATGCTAGGGAATGGAAATGCTTAAAGCCTTTAGAAACCATAAAAAGCCTAATTACTTATGGTTAAGGCCCATTTCTAAGCTCTCTAATACCTTAAATCTGAAGCTTATACTTATTGGCCCATAAACATTTTTAGCTTCCATTTGTCCCATTTTAAATTCTTAGGGTGAAAAAAATAAGAGGTAGGGATTTAAGCTAAGCTAAATCCCAACATGTCATATATATATATATATATATATATATATATATATATATATATATATATATATATATTAAACATTAAACTCTCCCATTTAAATAATCTTAGAATCAAGGGTCCACTTAAGGTCATTCTAGCTATAATATTTATTTCATTATCATTAGCATTCAATATTTATGTTACATAGGGCATAAATCCTAGTATGCCTTAACATCATTTCCACTAATCTTGCATCATACGCATTTTACTTTATATAAACCTTAGACATATACATATAATATCATTAATAACTTAAGACTTTGCAAAGATTGCTAAGAATACAAGATATACTCCACATTTTTTTAATACATTTATAACTCTTTCAATTATACATATACATTATTATTATAGGCAACTATAATAATATGTGATACATAACTCAAAACCTTTATTTATAGCTTTTAACCTTAGTCATCAACCATGGCTTCAATCTTATGCTTAACTTGCAAAATAATTAATGTGAGTGGGAGGTGAGCTCTTTGTAGGAAACTTAATGAGGAATTTATATTGTCATATGCATGCTCACATGCCTTAACATGAATGCATTTCCATCTACATGAGATAATATCTATATAAAACATTGGTTGGGCACTCCATTACACAGATGGGTAGTCAAGTCCATGGAAAAGCCCACTCAATTTCTTTTCTTTCTTATATAAGATAGTTGCCTCACTATTGCACTCACAGGAGAGTTGCTTCACCATCCACGTCTTCCTCTTACATGAGAGAGTTTCCTCACCCATTGTGTCATGCATGCATATTATTTATTTATTTGATGTAGGATTCAGTTCTTTCACAGCTAGCTATGACTATTTAGGTTCCCACTTCTTCCTTGAGCTAACCTCATATCATATAGCATTTATACATAACATTTACATCGTGGCATTTCATTTCATCTCATAAAGAATGCATATGACTTTTATAGTAGCATATCTCAGCCTACTATGGCCTATACAATTAAATAGTTGATGCATGTATGCAATGAATAAGGAAAAGCAATCAAAATCCCTCACCTTTCATTTATAGCCATAGCTTTTCTTTGCTTTGGCTTTGCTCTTTCTCTATATCTTACCTTAGCCTTGCTAACTCTTAGCTTATCGTTGCTCTTAATCATCTCACCCATACATATGTCTAAACATAAACATATATCATAAACATAATATGTGGTGTAATTAGGCAAAAGCCCTTGTAAGGACAATAAAGTCCTAAACATCAATTAAGCAAACAAACATAACTTTAATTATCCCTAAATTATAACATAACTATCATTCTTTATATTTAGCTCATTATCACCATTTTCCTTTTTATCTCATTAATAGTGCTGACATCAATATCCCCACTTAATCTTCTAGTAATCCATGAACATAATCCTTAACTCATTTCATAATCTTCAATATATATACTTTTAAATTTATCAATATACTCATTCCTTAACATAATCCATCCATTTATTCATTAAGACATCCATACGTAACTCCATCCCAACTAAGATGCAAGACATCCTTCAAGCCTTGAGTACAATTCTAAAACTTAAGTTTATAATGCTATAAAACATTTAAGAACTCAAAAAATTAAGGAACTCAAACTTCATCAATTATCCTTGCAATTAAACCTCATTTACACAAGGAACAATCATTACATTATTAAGACATTAATGTCTAACTCAATATAATTAAGGTGTTAAACATCATTCAAGCCTTAATTCTCATCATAAATAAGAAGTTTAGGATGCCAATTAACATTTAAAAAGTCAATAATCATCAAGAATTCATATAATTCATCCATATATATCAACACCTTTTAAAGGTTCAATTGTTTATCACATTAATATTTCCTTTAGTTCAACCAAGGTGTAAAACATTAATTAACCTCAATTTCCTTCTCAACTATAAATATTATAACACTTATCATCATTTAATAAACAATCAAACATCAATAACCAAAAGAAACAACCCACACACTCTAAGTACATCACCTTTCATGTCATGCTAACTCTAAACTTCAACTCTTTCTTTACCACCAAGCTCAAAAATGCCATAAAAGCACATTTAAACATAGAAAAAATGTACAAGAAACATAATATATTATAACTTACTTGAAATAAAGAGAAGAAAGTCAACATATTGCTTAAGAGATGGAAGAAATGGATGAGCAAACTTGATTCTCCAAATTTGGTTTAGTAGCCAAGGACAGAGGAAAGGTTTTGGGAGAATTTACGTGATTTTTGAAAAAAAACTAAAGAAATCTAATGTTTAGACAAGGAAATAAAAGGAAGAAGATGGCGAGGTGGTTTTAAGGGGGGAGGCGGGGTGTAAAATGACTATTATGGATATGTTAACTTATTTAACCAAACCAAGCACTTTTGGCTACTAATTAAGGTTCAGTTGCCAAAAGTTCTTCCTATTTTTCATGAATTTTTTGCTTTAATATTTTCCATTTATGGTTAGTAATTAGTTTTAACATAAAGATAGCCAAAAATGCTTTATAAAATCCACCAAAGTGCATCTTCCAAAGCATACAACTTATGGAAGCTTTACTTCCTACTCTTTTATCCTTCCTTCAAGAAACTTCAAAATCAAACTCTAGACATCTAAAAATAATCTAAAATACGTAATTATCATGTCATTTAAATGTACATAGGCACAAAAATCATGCACACATTGAACAAACTTGGGCAACGAGATCAAGACATGACAACTATACAACTATCCAACTTTTCCTTCCTTCCTTCAAGACACTTTAAATACCAACTTAGGCATTAGAAATATATCTAAGACACTTCATTAAATGTTATTTAGTCATACATTAAGCATACTTGGATACTTGAGTAGCCATCAAAGGCACCTAACATGGCATGTACCTTAGCTTCCATCATCGTTCTTTATTTCTTTTTAACATGTAATTTAACATAACTTTCTTCCTCACATAGTATTGACATATTCCTCATTATTATGCCTTTAATTCCATCATTAATGCATGTTCATTAATCATCATTTCTTACATATGCATTGTAACATCCCTATCCCTATTCATTGGCATTATCACATGAATATATTCACTGTACAAATGATATGAAATCTCACATGAACATATGCACAAGATAAATAATTATTTAGACATGTGAATTGTAAAAACACGATAATGACAATTGCACCGTTGCACAAGACAAAGAAGAGGGGAAGAAGAATGAGTAGAATTGAGACAATGATTTATAGTGTTTCGGGTATAATCGACCCTACGTCCACTCTCCAATCTACTAATTGGGTATTTCACTATCTCAAGGTGTTTTCAAGCTCACACCTAACTTCTACAACTTATGTTTTGATGGCTCACACACAACCTTACAACAATGTGTTTTTAGGCTAACACATAACCTCACTCAAGTGTTTCACTAGGCGCACACTTAAACCTTTCTTGAAGTGTTTTTACAGGCTAACACTACAACCTTTCAACTTGGTGTTTAATGCTCACACCTAACACTTACAATTTCATAAAGAAAATAGAAGAAAATGAGTAACAAAGATTGAGAGCTTTAATTACTTGTAATAAATTTCTTAGCAACCTTATTCATGGTTGTTTGGTAGAGCATTTATACCCAAACTTCACGAAAGAGACATTGCAAATCATAACTCATCAAATCTTTGAGACATGCTTGACAAATTCTGCATTAAATGTTTGATAGTCTCAATTCGCGGTCACTACTACTAATTAGCAGTCACAAAATCCAAATTTCTGAAGGAAAATCTCGTTTGTGTCTAACGGCTAGTCCACGTGGCAGCTTCTAATTAGGTCACTAGGAAAATATAGATGTTGCTTTTTTACCTACTTTCAGAAGTTGCGGTTGCGAGCTTTCTTGTACAGGACGCGACATAGGATGCGAATTCGTCTGCCAAAAATGGTTATCTTCTTCTCCACTATTCACAGTTGCTACCAATAAGATGCCTTCGTGAATTTTGACTTCTAACGGTCTATTGGAGCACGTGTCATGTTGTGGTTGTGGCTTGCTTCCTTCTTGAGTAACTTTGAAATTGGCGATTGCGACTGGGACCTGGGGCGTGACACTCACCGTGATTTCGTCTATCAATTTTGGACTCTTTCATTTGGATGAATCGCAACTGAGAAAGGCTCTACGATTTTGCATGTCTACTTTCTAGCAATGCTTTTTCATAGATAGCAGTAGCAAATCCAAAGTATAAATCATGATTTAGAAGTCATTTTTCATACTTGAGGAATTTTTGAGCTTCATCCAACTTCTAACTTTAGACAAAAAACTAAAGGCTGCAAAATAACACTAATTTGAAACATTAGACATGATCAATCTCCTCTGTCAAGATCAAAAGAGGTCCAAAACTTGGGTTAACTACTCTAGTCCAATAATCTCCCCCTTTTTGATTTTGACAACTTAAATTGACCCTTAGTAATAATAATTCATAACAAGTGAAGTTGGAGTGTAAATAATGATTCAATGAATACTTAAGACAAAAATTTGCTAAGTATATCATTCAATCAAACAAGGTGAATTTAAGAAACATTAAGTATGATGCTCTAAGTATGATGCTCCCCCATAACTTATGCTATAATTTTTAAACTTAGACTTTTCTCTCCCTTAAGCTTAGATTCATATACAACCTATAATTTCTCCCCCTTTGGCAAGATAAAAAAAAAGGGTGAATTAGGGAGAAAGTAAACTCATGCATAAGTAATAATAAGGAGCGAAAAGTAAATATAAAAAGCAATTGATAACAATCATATAAGATCACAATATAGCAAAGAAACAACTTTTATTTATTTATAACTGTGGGATCATAAACTTTTAAACATAAAAGAAAGAAAATACAAATAGATCCTTAAACTAGAAAGTAGAAGACTCATCACTAGAGGTGTCTTTAACTTGTGCAGGTGTTGTTCCCTCGACTTCATCTCTATCTTCAACGTCGTCTTCATTATCATCTCCATCTTTTGTATCTTCGAAGTCCATTAAGTCTGGAAGATGACAAAGAGGGACTCCTAGTTTCTCTTAGAGATCCACCATATCACTGTGAAGATGGGAAAGGAAGAGTAGTCTTTGCTTCATCATCTGCATCATTTTGTCTAATTTGCGATCTAAGGTGGAAAGATACAACTTTGTCTTTGCTTTGGGTTGAGGAGGAGGAGGAGGCACTGCAGTTATTCCTTCATCGATTTGGAGCCTCTTTCATTTTGAAACTTGAGAGGACTCCACTTTCTTTGCCCCTATCGCGCCAAGGGTATAGGTGTAAGTGTCCGGATGGATGGCCTTAGCATTGATCAAATATGTTAGGTCGATGAAGTTTTGTGAGGGAATGAGCTTCTTTGTGAGTTATCCTCATTAAGAGCTCTAACGAATCGGTAGATGGTTATGACATTTGAAGGGAGCAAAAACTGGCTCTTCGGCTTGGTGCTCATATGGATTAATTGATACATAAGGTAATAGCTGGTTTGGATGGGTTTGTTTCTGACAAGGCAAAATAAGAATGTCGAGTTTTTTGGGAAACCTTCTCATTCCCGTCACCCCTCGCATTGATGGAGAAGGTGATGATTTGATGAAGGGTCTATAAAGGTAAGGTTTTTTTGTGTTTGGAGAGGGAAGAACGGGGGTCGTGTTTGGTCTCAATGGATATCTCCGATCAAAATTTAGAGTATATCACATCAAGTGCGGAGATGATGAAGGGTATGTGTTCTCCAACTTAGAAATTGAAAAGGGACGATAATTGGTCAAAGGTTGTGAAATAGGGAACACCAAAGGCCCGAAATATTAACCCATATTGGCCCACCATTGATTCGGCTTTGCGGCTGAGTTGCACGGTGCATATGAATTCTCGCACCACCTCCTCATACTCGGGTTCATCTCGGAAGATGAATTCGTTCCACCTAAGGTTAGACAAAAAAGCTCGAATTTCATCGTTGAGACCCAAGGTTTCAATCATGAATGTAGAGGGAATCTTGTTGGGGATGATCACCTTAGAAGAGTTTTCCTTGTATCTTTCTTTCTCTTCCTTGGTTATGCCCTTCATGAGGAGGAGGGCAGGAGGAGCAGAGGGTTGAGCCACTACTTTGCCCTTGTCTGCCTTGGAGAATTTCTTTGGAGCCATGGAAATAGATAAAGAAGTTTGGGAGAAAATTGAGAGTGATTTGAGAACTAAAAGTGGTTTGGAGTATATGTAAGAAAATCATTGTTGAATGGGGTATTTATAGGCTTCAAGGGGTGTGAAAATGGTAACAAACGGTTAGAAATTGATTAAATGAAGGGTTGGAAATAGTTGGCCATCAAATCACATAAATGTTAGATGGTTATTGAAATTTGCATCCATAAAAATGGAAGTCGTGACCACGAATTTTGGAAAATGTGAGTAAAGGACAAATTTTCCTCGGGAATATGCGCTGCAATGGTCATAATTTTGAAATTAATGACTGAAATTCGTGATAGAGAGAAATTTCGCGATTGCAAATTAACTTTTGACAGCAGGTAGAAGTTGACTTGTAATTCGTGATCATGAAGAAGGAATAGCGACCGAGAATTATTAGTCAGCAAGGATAAGAATGAAAAATTTTTGAAAAACATGTGATCCCTTAGAATTAAATAATAGAACGTTCTATAACAATCATTAATCAAACGTATCACACATATATATCACACAAGATCAAACAAGAATTTTCACTTGAGGGAGCTTCCATCAAGCATTCCCAATTCTCTCTTAATAAAGTTCATCCTTTCTTCATTTAGAGGTTTAGTGAAAATATCTACAAGTTAATGATTAGTGT
>CATIWR010218879.1:0-11822 GCA_949677035.1 Omphalea diandra
AAGAATCCAGTCACAACACTGTTGGCTACTATAGATTAAGCACCTCATCAATAATAAGATAATTGTTCCACCAAATTTTAGATGGCTTAACATCTAAAGGAACCCTCTCCCAAACTATCATAATGTTCCTCCTCCAAGTCAAGGGCATTTATGATAGATTCTGGAATTATCAAAGAAGTTATTCTTGCTACTATTGAGAAAGTTGCAATGGGGCTCTAATTGTTTGCACTATTAATCCTTGGGAAAGTTTAGATGGAAAAAGTAGAGCAAGAGCAAAGGAAAATGATGATAAACTATCAGAGGAAAGTGATAAAGTGAAAAAAGTGAAGCATGCGAGTCATGTGACATTAAGTGGGAAATACAACCCTGATAAATAATCTCTCAATGAAATAAGTGTTCTTAAGAAGGTAGACAAACTCGTAGTGAAGGAGACGGAAGATAACAAACCAATTGTTAAATAGTTAAAGAATATGGTTACCCATATCAGTATATGGGAGTTGTTGATTACTTCTCAAGAACAAAAGGGGACCGTGGTTGAAGCTCTGTCTAGCTTAATTGTTTCTAGCAAAGCTACTCTAAATGATGTTATTGCATTAGTGACTCACAAAGGTAAAATCACTTTCTTGAATGATGATATGCCACTACAAGGAAGGGGCTGTAACTTGGCCATGTTCATTCAAGCTGAGGTGAGGGGAAGGCATACGCTATGTACAATGGTTGACGATGGATTTGGGAATAACATTTGCCTATTAAAGTTATATTATAAGTTTGGTTTGTTTGATAAAGATTAGGAAACTTATAATAGTGCCATTTGAGTTTATGATGATAGTGGGAAGCCAGCTTTGGGTGTATTCAAGACCTTGGTCAAGACGGGCATAATGAAGGCAATGATGGAATTTACAGTCTTTGACATCCCATTCACCTTCTCACTTTTGCTATAAATGACCATGGTATCACTTGCATTGTGTGTTTTCCATTATTTGCCTGAAAGTTAAGATTCCTTCCAAATGAGAGATTGTGACCATCAATGCAAAGGTTGGTGAAATTGTATCAGCTTTGAGTATGGTTATTTGGCATCGAGGGTTTTAAGTTGTTGAGGTAACAGATAAATGGGTTGATCCAAAGGTAATAAGAATTATGAAGAATATGAACTTTCTTCCCAAGGTAAGGGTTAGGTAAAAATTCTACTAGCATATAAAAGTTTTTAGAAATCCCACTTAGAAATTCTACTGGTATCGTGGTCAAGAGTCAGAGCTGGAAGTAAGGGACTTACGCAAACCACTATTAGATTTCTTTATAAAAGAAGAGGTGTCTGATAAAATGATTAGGCATAAGCAACTAAGAATGAGGAACCATTGTGCAAGGATATAATGAGCTCAAGAAGGCTTTTTTCCAATAAATGTTTTTGAATTGGGGTATTAAATTATCGAGACTCATCAAAAGAAGAGAATGGTAAAAAGATGAGAAAGAAGAAAAAGAACTAGATTATGGGAACAATGGATGATTGGGAATCAAATCAGTATGTGGTTATGTACGATCCTCATTTTTCTTAGCCATGAGAGTGTAAGAAGAAGATCATTGACGAAAAAATGAAGTAGTATTAGCTATATCAAAACTTTTAGGCCACTGGGTAAGATCACACAAAAAAAGGCTCTAACTTGATAAAGTAAGACATATCCTTCATTGACTCAGACTAGGAATATATTGGGTCGTGCAAGTTCACTAAAGCTACATCTACTAAGATAAAATTGGAGAACATTGAGAGCATGGTTGTAAAATTCATTGAGGAAATGGATGATAAAGAAATACAAGGGTGTGCAACAAAAACTGAGCTTACTAGGGCAGAGGGAGAAACACTTTTGGCAAAATTCCTAAAGATTGAGTTAGGGGATGATCATATGAAATAGAGTTTTAAGGAAGTTGTCAAGGCTATCATTGGTATAAAGAATGGGCAACAGGTAGATCCTATATAGAATATTGATCTTGGGATTTAGACTGATGAAGTAAAGGTTGAAGAAGAGGAAAGGCTCAAGTAGATGAGGCTTCAATCGACTAATAAGATGAAGAGGACTTTCTTGCTACTATTAATGTTTTTGCTTTTAGTCTTTTTGAGGATGATGATGTATTTCTTTTTAAGTTAGAGGCAATGAATGATGAATTTACTTATGTGATGTGTTTTGTGATGATAGTGTACATAACATGCACCATTTCATGAACATATTTAACAATAATTTTATGTACACCACTGTATGTAATCTTGGTACATAGTAAAATAAAAAAATCTTACTCATCGCCAATGACGTCACACCAAAGAAGTGAAGGAAGTTTGAGCAGTCACTCAGGAAATTTAAGAGGGTTTTTACCTAGTTGTATGAAGGCATGATGAAGATTTGACATACAGATTGCAAAACACTAAATTTTGACCTACCTACACATAAAACTAGTAAAGCAAAAGCTTCAAAGGATGAGACCTGAGTAGGCCCAATAGGCTAAGGAAGAAGTAGCAAAGTAATTGAATGCCAAGTTCTTAGAGGTGGTGGACTACCCTAAATGGTTAGCCAACATAGTGTTGATACTGAAGAAGGATATTTGGTGCATAATTTGCATAGATTTCATAGCTAATTCCTTTCTAAAAATTAATGATATTATGTTAATTTTACATATCAAATGATTAAAGGAAGTAAATTTATGTTTTGTAGGATTCAAAAGGAGAAAAATGGCCAAAGAGCAAGAAAAGGCAACCTAAGATCTAGTTTTGATTATTGTTCAATATTTTGGGTATATCTCCCACTACAAAGCTTCAAATGAGGTGATTCATAAGCCATTAGAAAGTTATGACATAGGGCTATAACTTTTATGTTTTGCACTTGAGCTAATTTAGCTATCTTTTACGGTCAAATTCGATCACAACATCTAAGAAGCAAGTTAGGCATAATTATTAGACATGCCCATACACACCGACATAATTGTTTTGCTACAAGCTAATCGTAGTGTAACTTAAAAGCAAATTAACTTTTTTAAAGGTTTTCTTCCAAATCTTGGATTCCAACTTTCCTAACTAGAATACTTGACTGAAGCCTTATTTAAGGAGGTAAAAAAGCATAAGATGGAGGAGAAAACCCATCTAGCACAGCAAATAACCATCCAATAAATGAAGGAATCAATCAATCAAGGATTTAGGAGTAGAAACGATTAAAAAGGCAATCATTGAAGAGCTTCAAAAATTGAAATCCATGGCTTTAACTATGATTTGTTTGATTATTTCTTCTTTTTTTTCTTCTATTATGAGTTGATTACCTTTATGCTAGGATTGTAAATGGAACTTGTGTGATTCATATTGGTTTTTCCTTAATCTGACTATTTTGATTGCAATAATTATTTATGCTAGTAATTGTTGAGTGCTTATACTTTTAATTAGTTCCATGAATCAATAATGGAGACGTGCTTTCATAGAAAAAATCTTCAACATTTTGTTTATTTTGTTATTGAGTTAAGGAACCTTAACAAACCATTGCTACACATTGAGTCTTACATTATGAGACATTTGCATGATGTCTGCCTTTTGAGTTAAGGAATTATTTACTTAAAATACTCTTATATCTCAATTTTTACTCGAGAGGGACTAATTGATCCCCATAGTGATTCGATAGTAGCACTTGATGAATGAACTAATTAGATAATGGTTCTAAACCCATTAGAAAGTCACAAAGTGAAGTTGAACCCCTAGCTAACTTCTTATATTGATTGTTTCCTTTGCAATTACTTTGTTTATATTTTACTTAATTTTAATTCTTAGTTTAAACCTACTTTTAATTAATATTTCTAGATAATACAATGAACAAAACACTTAGTGCTTAAACCTGATCCTCATGCAAATGATGTTTGTACACTTATACACTTTATTGCTTAATGACCTGTGCGCTTTCAACTCAAGGAGTTATCTATATAGCACTAACCCATCATCAAAGGATGGGAGAGTGAGCATGTGTGTTGACTACAAATATCTAAATAAGGCATGCCCAAAAGATAATTTCCCTTTACCACATATTATTGTACTAGTTGATAGTGTCATATTTATGTCATTTATTCCTTGATAAACATATTCTCAAAGTACAATTAGATTTTTATAGTTATCATAAATAAAGTGAAGACAACTTTTATCATAGAGTGGGGGATATATTGCTACAAGTTGTTGGTGTTTGGGCTAAAGAATGTGAGAGCAACATAACAGTAAATGGTGGCTACTCTACTGCATGACTTGATCCATAAAGAGGTGGAGGTGTATGTGGATGACATGATGATGTAAGAAACCAGGCAAGGGCATTTTAAAGCTTTGGAAATGTTTATAAAGAGAGTTTATGAGTAAAACTTTAGATTGAATATGAATAAGTGTGTATTTAGGGCCATCTCTAGTAAGCTATTAAAGTACACAGTCAGTGAAAAAAGAATCAAAATGGCTCTAGATAAGGTGAAGGCTATTCAAGAAATGCTTATAACTAAGACAAAGAATGAGATTAAAGGTTTCTAGGTCACTTGCAGGACATTAGTCAGTTTATAACAAGACTAACTCCCATTTGTAAGCCAATCTTTAACCTGTTAATGAGGGATTAACTGATGAAATGGAATGAATAGTGTCAAAAAACCTAGAGTAAAAGAATATCTAACTAACCCTCATAGCACTAAAGCCACCAAAGTCCAGAAAACCATGAACTTTCTATATGACAGTGGACAATAGTTCTATTGGTGTAATGCTAGCTCACAAGGATGGGATAGGAAATGAATACGCAGTATACTATCTTAGTAAGTTGTTATTGTCTTATAAGGATGTAACTAGGTGGAGAAGATTTATCTGGCATAAGTTTGGGTGATGAAAAAGATAAAACATTATTTTCAATCATATTTCATGCAATATGTTTCGAAACTCAACTTGAGTGAGTACATACATGATGGTCTTTCCTTCACCAAAACATTAGCAAAGTGGTTAATCTCATTGACTGAATTTGAGCAATTTTAGACTGTTTGAAATAACAACCTCTCAAAAGAGGAGAATATAGACTTTCATAATTCCCAAAGTAAGGGTTAGGAGAAATTGAGCCCCAGGGAAGGAGACTGTACTTTGATGGAGCTGTAAATAAGAAAAGGGCAAGCTAAGAAACTTGATTTCAAGGTGGCTAAATATATGGCTAAGTATGAAGTATGTGCATTAGAACTCATATTCTTGAAGCAAATAATAGTTAAGATAGTAGAGGTGTTCAGGGACTCGCTACTAGTCATTTCGTAGTTAACTAAAGAATGGGAATTGAAGGAAGAACATTTAGGCTTATACTTGGAACATATAAAAAGTTTGGTGTAGAGATTTCAAAATTCATATTCCATCATCTTCCAATGGAAAAGAATTCAATGATTGATGCCTTAGCCACTTTCGTCTCCATTTTGGATGGGTTAGAGGCAATGCCTATGAAACCATTAATCATAATTTGATTATGGGTCCCGTGTGGATAAATGGGCGATACAAGTATCAATGGAGAACCACCCTTAGTATTTTGACATACAAAGGTATTTATAAAGTGGTGAATACCTAAAGAGGCTGGGAAGAAGGATTGAGATATAATCTAAATGTTATCTATACAGTTTATGGTTCATAATGTTGCAATGTACAAAAGGATTCCCAACATAGTCCATTTGCAATGTTTTGCTAAGGAGAAGGCCTATAATGTCATAGAGGAGGTGCTTATAGGAGTTTCTAGTTCCCATATAAATGAAAAAGTGTTGGCAAGGAACATTTTGGAACATAGTTGCATTTAGAAGGTTCAAAGTTGTCACAAATGTCAGGTTCATAGCGGTCTTAGTCATTTGCCATCAGTTGAGTTCAAAATTTGGCCTCACCTTAGCCCTTTATGTCATGGGACATTGATGTAATTAGAGAAACTAGACTGGTATCCATAAGGGACATAGGCATATTATGGTAGCAATATACTACATCTCAAAGTGGATAGAGCCTAAAGCCTTCAGTTCATTGAGAAAAACCTCATATGCCGCTATGGTGTGTTACACCATGTTGTCATAGATAATGGTGTATATTTCGAGGTTGAGATTAGGGTTATGTTGGAAAAATATGGAGTGGTCCACCATAAGTCATCATTTTACAAACAACAAGATAAAGGAGTAGTGGAAATAGCCAATAAGTATGTCAAAAACATCCTTGCCAAGATGGTTAAAACATATAATGATTGGTATAAAAAGTTACCATTTGACTTTTGGGATTATTGAACTATGACAGGAACGTCGATCGAGTTTGATATATAAGATGGAGATAGTATTGTCAATTGAATTAGAGATGAAGTCTTTACGGGTACTAGTGGAATATGACATTATTAAGTACTAATAAGTAAGAAACAAATTTAAAGAACTAGCTTTACTAGTTGAAAAAAGATTGAAGGCCTTGTGTCATGTTTAGTTCTATTTGGCTAGGATGGACTACTAATTAAATAACAAAAACTGGCTAAGCATGATACAAGTTGGTGATCTGGTGCTAAAGGAAGTCTGGCCACAAATGCATGATCCTCAAGGAAAATTGAAGCCAAATGGGGAAGGCCATTATATGGTCAAATAGACATACTTAAGTCATGCAGTGAAATTAATAGATATAGATGGGAAAGAATTTGATGAACTAGCGAACTTGGAATAATTGAAGAAGTATTTCATGTAAGGTGTGAGAAAAGTAAAATAACCTACTAAGTCAAAAACACAAAAGGGTGACTTAGGCAAAAATTATGGCATAATGAAAAGAAAAAGAAAAGAAAGAGCTCTCTAAGTCGAAAATCTAAAAAGGCAGCTTAGGCAAAAGTTATGGCATAAAAAATGAATATAATAAATGCAAGCAAAAGCAAAAAGAGTGAGACCGAACATTAGGGGACAATTGACAAGATAGCTATGTAATGACCATTTTTATTTACAACTCATGACATTCATGTCCACAATTACATATGCATAAAGGTTGATTCATCATATATACACAATCCAACACATATTTAATGTACATTTATGTTAAATAATGTTCAAGGCAAGTGACCATAAATTGGTTCATATCTAGATATATGTACGTGACACAATGAGAGAGAGAGTTGAAATTTAGACCTGTGCTCCATGTGTCTCTATACACCAAAGTATCCAAGCCCTATGCTTGAGTATCTAAAAAACATGATTGCAATTTGGTGAGTTGCAACTCAATGAATAAAAAAATAATTAGATTCTTATGGCACAACCAACAATCTAATATCATCAGGATACATTACAAGTATGACTATGCAAGTGCAAATGCAATAGATTGATTTTGTAGTGATCTTGCAAGACAAACACTGCTCCTAAGAATTCATGTGATTCAAGTGACATTCAATTCTGCTACCCAGCAAATAACAAGTGAATCATTTGGTCAATAACATGTGCTAATAGGACATATTGGTCCATTTTTCCAACTGATTTGCAAGTATTTGACAAGTCGATCACAACATCCTTTTAGTCCCATATGCAAGTGTTCATTCACAATGGTATACCATGTAATCATTAAGAGCATACAATTATCACTTGACTTGTATCCACATGTAAAATGTAACAATTCAATCACATATACATGTAATAGAATATAACTACATAAAATTATCACATATACACATTAGAATCTAATTATGGTTTTTACTCACCTTTTGATGTGACCAACCTTTATGGCAGGTTAGGTTCTCTCTCTAAGGTTGCCTCAAAGTGTTGAGATACTAACATTTGATGCATACTTGATTATAAGAATGTCAAAATGATTATGAATGCTTGGTATGCAACTATGTCATGATCCATGCAAGCTGACCTAGTGTTTATGCATATTTTCCTTATATGACAGCCTGCACTTGATACACTTTCATAGTGATAACTCTAGATGTACTTGTCCAAATTACTTGATTCCTTTTTTTTTTTTTAAATAAACTAGACATATAATGATACAACATAGTCAAATTTTAGGTCAATATAAGGCATATAAAAAATGTGGTGAATTTTTGAATTTTACTATATTTCAATGTCATCTCAGTCTAAGCAAGTCTTGCAATTTTAGGCATATCTAAAATTGTACAAATCCAATTGCAAATATAATTTACCAAAAGTTAAAAAACACATAATAGAAATATTTTCATTTTTTATTCATTTTCTAATTCAATCTATAAAGTCCCAAAAATAAATGACCAATCTCAAGGTGAGCAGGTTTTCAACATATTGACAATCAGCCACGATGAAGGTACAATATCTCATCAACCATGTTAAATTTGGAAAAAATATTTCCCATGCATGTATATTAAATCTAAATATACAACTTTCAAGTTTGGCACATCATAAAATTCCAAATCTATAGCAATCAAATTCTTGAAAAACATAATTAAAAGACAGATGAGGTTTTATCAGATTTAGGGTTAGCCACAATTAATGATTCATATCTCTTTCCATACAAAAAAATAAAGTAAAACTGTTTTACAAGTATTTATAGGGGACATAACCTTACAAATTTCATATTTCACTTTGTCTAGATTAGCACATAAAGTTATCAAAGTATATGAGAACAGAAAGACTATAGTGATTTCGGTTAGTTGTGAACCGACCATAATGAAGAGGTCATATCTCTTTACACTCAATAAATCAAGAAAAAAATGCTTTATATGCATTTATATGGGGTGTAAAGCTAGAAATTTCATATTTCATAACTCATCTTCCATGTTATGAAATCATAGGTACAAAATTTTGCTATAACAACAAAATCAACACAATAAGCTCTTCCTTCTTTTGAGCTTCAAACTTCATACATGAGCTCTACCTTAAATTACTCCATAATTCTTAGTAATCATGCATGATTAACATGTCATAAGGGAATAATTTCATATGGGAATAAGATAAATTCACTTATCTATTTTCCCATAACTAGGAAATCTTAGGATTCCTTCTTAGGCAGCTCACTCTTCTCCCTCTCCTTCTTCTTCTTATTCTTATTCTTCTTCTTCATTTCTTTCTTTCTTCATTTGCTCTATCTCTTTTATGCTACTGCTTACATTTATCCTCTCTATTCTGCTACTAAAGGCTGAAAAATTCAATTTGTAAACCCATTATAATAAGATAAAATCATGGTGTCTCATTTCCATTGTTTGGAAATTCACTATTCCTCTTTTGTCCCTCTTCATCACTCTTTCATCACTTCCATCCATCTCCTAATCGCTATATGCTCCTTATACTTTTAAATAAACTCTAAAACACCATTATTTATGATGTTATAGCATGCACTCAACATAAGATAATTTATCATGCAACTATACAAATATACATATATGTTCAAGTGTCCTAAATGCAATGGTGCAAGTGTCATTTTCATGCTTATCCAAATCACATATCTAAATGATCATTTATCTAATGCATATGTTCATATGGGATTTCAAATCATTTATATAATGAATATGTTCATGCAATAATGCCAATGAATGAGAATAGGGATGTTACGTTCCTTCCCCTCTTATACAGAATTTGGTCCTTGAAATTTAATACCTGTAAACAAATGTGAATATTGTCATTTCATGTTCTCTTTAGTTTTCCAAGTAACTTATTATGAGTAGTTTCTCCATAACACCTTAACTAAAGGATTTCTCAATTTTGTAACTATTTTTTCTCATAACCAATGATTTTCATTAGTTCTTCAATATAACTTACATCATCTGCAATTGTTATTATTGGATAGGATCAGTCCAATACTTTCATAGCATACTCACATGAAATACATCATGAATCTAAGCCATCTTTGGTTGTAGTGCTAGCCTATAAGCTAATGGATCGATTCTTTATAGGATCTCATATGGTCCTATGTATCGAGTACTCAGTTTCCCCTTCTTGCCAAATAGAATTATTCCTTTCCATGGTGAAACTTGAAGGAACACTTTGTCTTCCACCTTATATTCCTTTTTTTTTTGTTGCTCTATATAGCTCTTTTGCCTATCATATCCTACTTTAAGTTTGCTCTGAATTGCCTTTACCTTGTTCATAGTGTCTTGCACTATTTCTTACCTTTCTAAAACACACATACCTTCGTCATCCTAATAGATAGGACTTTCACATTTTCTTGTATATAGTGTTTCTTATGGTGCCATCTGTGTACTGCTATGATAATGATTATTATAAGCAAATTCAATCAAGTCAATATATTCATCCCATGTACCTTTGAACTCTATCACATAAACTCAAAGCCTATCTTCAAGTGTCTGAATTATCCTTTCTAATTGCCTATCTATTTGAGGATGAAAAGCAGCATTGAAACTGAACTTGGTGCCCAAAGTTTGCTATAAACTAACCCAAAATTGAGATGTAAATCATGGAACTCTATCTGATACAATGGACACTGGAACACCATGTAATCTGATAGTTTCATCCATATATTTCTTAACTAAATGCTTAAGTGAACTACCCCATCGATAGGCATAAAACGAGCAAACTTACTTAGTCTATCAATGATCACCTATATAGCATTATTCTTCTTCAAAGTTCTTAATAACCCATATACAAAGTACATGGTTATTCTTTCCCATTTCCATACTGGAATCATCAATGGTTTCAATTTTCTAGCTGGTTCTTGATGTTCACTTTTGATCTACTAACAAGTCAAACATTAGGCACACAAATGTGAAATCCTAACATCAATGCACCATTTTGAATATCAAAATCACTATGTCTCCCATGTTTTACCAATTCTATCATTCTATGTAACTTTGAATCCTTGCCTATGTGCTTCTTTAATTTGATCATACAACATTGGTCTCACTTGAAAAGTAGTAATCAATACCCCATTCTTTTATATGTTTAGTTTCATATTCATAACTTGTAATTGAACTAAATAAGACAATAGAAATACCTATAAATGAGCTACACCACTTCTTCATTGCCTGTTCAAAGCATCAACAACCACATTTGCCTTCCCTAGGTGATACTCAATGATGCAATCATAATCTCTTAGCAGTTCTAACCACCACCTCTGTCTATTGTTTAATTCTTTTTGGCTCATCAAATACTTCAAGCTCTTGTGATCTGTAAATATCTCAAAAGTTTCTCCATATAAGTAATGCCTTTATATTTTTAAAGCAAACACAATGGTGGCAAGTTCTAGGTCATGTATTGGGTAAGATAAATCATAATGTTTCAGTTGCCTGGATGCATATGCAATTACCTTTGTAACGATCGTATTCATATTTGCTCTGATACCAATAACTGTAACAGCCATATTCATTTACATAACTCATATCATTCATGTCCAAAATACATATGCATATAGGTTTTATCCCTCCTACACACACAATCCAACATGTGTTTGATGTACATATATGTATATGACACAAGGAGAGAGAGAATTGGGATTCAGCCGACGACCTGTGGTCCATGTCTTAATGTAAAACTCAAAGCACCAAAGTATCCAATTCCTATTCTTCAGTGTCTATAAAAATTTGCAACTTAGTGAGTCACGACTCAGTGAATAAAAACAATAATCAAATTCTCATGGCATAATCCATAATCAAATATCATCAAGATACATTGCAAGTATAACAATTAACTATGCAAATGCAAAAGCAATAGCTTTGTTATTGTCGTGACCGAGCAAGGCAAACATAACTCCGGGGATATTCATGTGATTCATGTAACATGATTTGGGACCTATTGGTCCATCTTCCTATAATTCTTTTGACATATGATTTGGGACCTGTTGGTCAATCTTCCTATGATTTGCGAGTGTTTGACAAGTCGATCACAATGCCTTT
>CATIWR010218936.1:0-35149 GCA_949677035.1 Omphalea diandra
AATCTAAATAAAAAAAATAAAAATATTTTTTATCTATATATATATATATATATATATATATATATATATATATATATATATATATATATATATATATATATATTCAAACAAAAAAATCCAAAAATTACAGAAAAAAAGAAATTTTATTGTCTAGCAGATAATATGGTTAAAAGAATTATCAATATAAATTATAAATTAATTAAATTCAACGAATACATTTCTAATTTAAAAGTGTTTATGTTCATATAATAAAATTATATTTAACATATCATAGAGATCCTAATGATTATTTAATAAGAAAAATGATAGATATATATATTTATTAACACGACCTCTCAATATTTTCATGAAATTCCAAGAATGTTAATAATATTATGCAAGAATCAAGATTCTAAATATGCGTTTAATAAATCAAATTTGTATAGTTTTCTTATCAAACAAAGAATCTGAATATTACGGAAAAAAGAAATTTTATCATTTGGCAAATAGTATAATATAAGCTATTCAATCGATATATTTTTAAAAGTATTAATAATTAAGAAAATAAATTATATCCATAGTATCATGAAAATTTGACAATGACTAAAAGAATAAATTACCTATAAAAGACTTATTTTGACAAAATATAATTATAAAGAAAGAAAATATAATTATAAAAAAAGTAGGACATATATATCAATTAGCCGAGAGTTGAATGTTTATAAAACTCTAACAATTAACAATAACATACAACTATAAAGACATTAAGTTTGTATTTACTAATGTAACATTTATAGTTTTTCTTTTCAAATAAAAATCAAAATATTACGGGAAAGATAACTTTATCATTTGGCAGATAATAAAATAATATAAGTTATAAATTAATTAAACTCGATCAATATTTTTAAATAAAAGTATTAATAATTAAGAAAATAAATGAGAATCTGACAATCATTGAATAAGTAAGTTACTTATAAAAAATATATATCTAACAAAATATAATTATGAAGAAAGTGGAGCATATATATAAATTAGCAGTGGATATAATGTATTCATGAAACTCTAATGATATTAACAATAATATACAACTATAAAGATTTCTAGTATGTATTTACTAATTTAATATTTTATAATTTTCTTTTCAAACAAAGAATCCAGATATTATAGAAAAGATAAATTTTATTATTTAGCAAATAATAAATAATTAAATTATGAATTAATTAAATTTCACTGATATCTTTTAAAATTATTATTGATTAAGAAAATAAATTATATTCATAATATCATAAAAATCTGACAATGATTCAAAGAATAAATTAATTATAAAAGATCTATATCTGACAAAATATAATTATAAAAAAAAGTGGAGCATATATATCAATTGACAACGAATTGAATGTTCTTAAAACTCCGACAACATTAACAATAATATATCACTATAAAGGTTTTAAATATGCATTTTCTATTTTATAGTTTTCTTTTCAAATAAACAATCCAAATATTATGGAAATGATAAACTTTATCATTTAATGGATAAAAAAATAATATTAGCTATGAATTAATTAAACTTGACCTCTTCATTTTCAAAAAGTATTAATGATTAAGAAAATAAATGAGAATTCGACAATGATCGAAAAGAGTAACTAACTTATAAAAGACATATATCTGACAAAATATAATTACGGAAAAAGCGAAACATATATATCAATTGACAGTGAATCTAATATGTTCATAAAATTCTCAAAATATTAACAATAATGCACAACTATAAAGATTTCAAATATGCATTTACTAATTTAACATTTCATAGCTTTCTTTTCAAACAAAGAATCCAACTAAAAGGATAAATTTTTATCATTTAGTAGATACTAAAATAATATAAATTATTATTTAATTAAATTCAACTAATATTTTTAAAAATATATTATTAATTAAAAAAATAAATTATGTGCATAATATAATAGAAATCTGACAATGATTAAAAGAATAAGTTACCTTTAAAAGATCTATATATGACAAAATATAATTATGAAAAAAGTGGGGCATATATATCAATTGACAGCGAATCGAGTGTTCGTAAAACTCCGACAACATTAATAATAATAATACGTTACTATAAACATTTTATGTATTTATTAATTTAATCTTTTATAGTTTTCTTTTCAAACAAAGAATCTGAATATTATGGAAAAGATAAACTTTATCGTTTAGTGAATAATAAAATAATATTAATTATGAATTAATTAAACTTGACATGTTACTTTTTAAAAAGTATTAATAATTAATGAAATAAATTACATAAAATCATATAGTAAAAATCCATCAAAATATTAATGATGTAAACAACAAAATGATAAAAATGTATTTATTAACTTGAGTTCTCAATATTTTAAATAAAGAACTAAAATATTTTGAAAAATTATCCCATAAATATTCAAAAGCTTGTCTTCACTGGCTGATTAGAAGTTGCATATACGAAGGACAGCAAAATGGACAGGTACATGATATAAAGCATACATGCCACTTTTGAACAGCCCACAGTTTCAGTGTATGTTTTGTTTTGACTCGAAACTGGGTTGGTAAAAGAAGATAAAAATTCAAAATAAATGTCCTTAAATGGTAAGGAAATCACAATTTTAAGAATTACCAAAATTAAAGCTATGACAAGCATCAGTTCTCTATCTCACAGCACAGACCAGCACTGATCTATTCACTAGTTAGTAATCATATCATATAACATTCCATCTATCTTCAGTAAGGACAAGCTTTTCCATCAAGCAAAATTTATGGAGAATTTTCTTCCATGGTAATATAATGAATATTTGATCTAGCATACATCACTTCTAATTTTCTAGGGAAAAAACTTTTTTTTTTAATGAATAAAGTTTGGGTATCCAACCATATTCAATTCCAATTGTAATTACTTGTAAATGAGTAGAGAAATTCAAATTGACAACAACAACCTGCAGTTTTCATTGACAGCACTTGAAAACAAAGAAATGTAATCCGATGTTGCTTGCAATTTTTACTATTAACTTTGAAACTCAAATATAATTCAAGATAGAATTATTCTCAATTGTGTAGTTCATGTAATAAAAAGATAAAAGATAAATAAATAGAATTTGAGATTTATTATATGAAATTATTGTGTTGTGTAACTCATTGAATAAAATAAAATGAAGTAATTTAAAAAATATTATATGCAACTATCATGTCAGTAAAACTGTTGACTATTTTATATTAAGTCCTTTACGTGGAAAAATCTCATGGATGTGATTTAAATAGACCATGGAACTGGTTTCTTTCTAGAGAACCTTTGTTTTCTAGGTTTTGTCACCCTAGACATTCATATCAAAATTAGTAAGAAAGTAGGCCCTAGGGATTCCTCCATTCCTTGTATGTTTGTGCCTTATATGGCTACCAATTTTCTATAAATTCCAAGGGCCACCTCTCTCCTTATATCATCCCCTACCTCTCACTCGCTCATCACTCTTTCATTACTCTAGTGTGTTTGTGTGTGTTAGGTGTTTGGTTCAGAGAATGAGTGAAATGACACTTGATCAGGTGCAACAGGCATGTCATATGACACCTGAACAGGTAGATGAGATGGTCAAAGAATTGGTGGAAAAGGGTGCTTGTTATGGTGGGAGTTATGATATTTGTACTCCATTAGAATTTTGCCAGGGTTATGTTGATTTTACTCTACAACCAAACCCTATACCACTAGGTAACGCTGGTCAACAAAATGTAGCCTTTGAGCCACCGCCGCCCCCGCTACTGCCGCAGGTGATGGTGATAAGAGAAGATGCTGTTGAAGGAAGGATTCCACAAGAAGTGTTTGTGATGAGCACAATTCTGGAACAAGTTCAAGATATTGCTGCTCCACCACCACCACCACCTTCATCTATTGTGGTTTCACCTCCACTTGCAGATCCTAAGCCTAGACGGGGAAGAGGGAGGCCGAGGAAAAATCCTCCTCCAGAACCAAAGCCACGACGTGGCCGTGGCCGGCCGAAGTCAACACAAATTAATCCTCCTTGGTTGCCGACTGAGTACTTTACAGTGGTGAAGAGAACCCGTACCAAGGGTTTAAGTGCGGGAAACACGGATACGGTAAATTTGTTTTTCCCTTTATAATTAAAAATATATATAAGAATTTATTTGTGGCTGCTCATATAGATTGCATGCATCAATTTAGATTGTTTTAAATCATAAAACTATATATATATATAGCATTTTCTTTTTCTTTTTAATCTAAATATCATGTATCATATTTAATTTGAATTCATATATTTTAGTGACTTATATATAGAAAAGAGCAACTAAAAACTCTAAAAATAAAATTTATTATTAAATAAATATTCTTACCAAGATTTTTTCGCTTGGCATTTTAGATTCAGGTTGAGTATATTTGGATGATATAGGGCTTAATGCTAAGCTTTTTCCTGGTTCTTTAAACTAATAAAATCACATACTTTTTTCATCCAAAAATGTCCTAAGTGTACATAGGGGAGATGAATCAAGCATATATACCAAGAAAAAAAAAAGGTTTGATGCTCTAAACATTTAATGTGATTTCTGCAAAACCCTAGAAGAAGGAAAGGGTATACAAATGTTCTTAAGAGTAATGGATAACAAAAGTTTTTACTAACATCCATGAGCAAACCAGTGATGGGATCCAATAAGTTTACCCTTTCTTCAAGAACTTCTGTAGGATTCCTTTCATTCCGTCAAAATTTTGCTTGATTTTATTTTAAAAGGTTAATTAACTGAATTTCCAGGCACTCTCCACAGAATCATTTTTTGAAAATTTTTATTAGATCAATAAACCAGGAAAAACTTTTTTTTTAGGGTAAACCAGGAAAAACTTAGCAAACCTGTTCCTGTACAAGACCATTAAACCAAAAATGTTGAGGAAAAAAAAAAAAGAAAAAATTACATGTCAAAATCAGTAAAGTAGGATCAACAAGCCACATATGAAAGATCTGTTAAAAAGTGTGTTGATCCTTATTAATTTATGTTTCAAAGCTTAAAAAAAATATAGTTAGACCATCTATAGAAAAAGAATAAGAAGAAAGTTAGACTGGATATTTTTTTCAAAAGTCTCACACTAGAATTGGTGGTGTCTAAAGAAGAAGTGAAGAGTAATATCGCTCTTCTAATATGTTAGGATAGAAAAAAATGTTTCATTTTTTATTTTTTTAAAAAATTTTCTATGAAAAATAGCTTTTCATTTAGAAAACATGTTCACTTATTAAAAGTAGAAGATCATTTTCTATTTAAAAATTATAAAAAAATATACATTCACTAGTTAATTTTATCATTATCTATGTTAATAATTTTCTAAAATAAAATAAAATAAAATTAAAATTAAAAATATGAAAATATATAATCATAAATTTTTGTTAATCATAAATTTTTGTATGGTATGATAAGTTTTGCCAATATGTTTCAAATTTTATATCATTAATGCTATTAAATTTTTAAATGAAAAAAATATTATGAAATACTTTTTTAAAAAAAATTATGAAGTGAAAGGCATTATATCTTTTATTTTTTATATATAGAAGAGTTATAATGAAGATTTAGTATAAAACTAAAAAAAATAAAAATATTATCCAAATATAAAAATTAGAAAGAATAAATAATTAATCCAAATAGAAACACAAATAAAAAATAAATATATATTTGAACTTGATCTAAAAAGTTATTATATTGAAAATAATAGTATTGTTTTCTGTCTTCCAAGTTTTTTAGTTGATCTTAAATCAAGGAAAATACTAGAAAACAACTTAAGTTGTTTTCCACATATTGAGTATATTTGAAAATCTGAAAAATTAGTTTTCAGCTTTCTATTTGAAAATTTTTATATATATGAATATGATATTCTGTTTTTCAGTTTTCTTAGAAAACTTTTCCAAAAAATAGTCTTAATTACGATATTGTGTTTTTTTAGTTTTCTTAGAAAACTTTTCCAAAAAATATTCTTAATTTTTTATAATTAAACACAGTATTAATTTTTTTTATGTGGTTAGAGAATAAATAGACTAATTCAAAATGTTTATAGAGAATAAATAGACTAATACAAAATTCTTAGTGTCAATATTATGTGTTTGAAAAATAAATATCAAATGTGATCTAATAAAATAATATTATCATCAAGATCACATTTGAATATTCAAATCATAGATATGTTGTATCTTAATTAACTTTGTAATTGCAACAAAACCCTAGAATTAATTTCGGATGCCAAAATTATGTAGAGTTCATTGTTGGTAGAAACGAAAAGGTATATAAGAATTACTTCCCTTCAAGCTAATGCCTTTAGTAAACATTTCGTCAACAAATTATGATTGATAAAAATTACAATTCCATCTAAATTAAAGTTGTTCATTGATTGATATTATGATATTAAATCTTTTCTTAATATTGTCATGTTTTATTTGAGTTATATGCATGCAGTACTACATAGGTCCATCAGGGCAGCGGTGCCGATCAAGGAATGATGTTATGAGATGCCTTAAGTCTCTTAACATTGCATTTACTCCTAAGGATCAAGTCTAAGAGGTATATTATTATATTGCAATATAGTACTTAATACTATCTTAAAGTATTTAAAAAATAATTTTATCAATGTGTTATCACTTTAGATAATTTTTATCTTAAAAAATTGTCCAAAATAATGATAAAAGTTATTGCAAGTAATTAATAAATTATACATATAAATTTAAAATTTTTCACTTTATGGTTTTGCAGGAGATTAATACAAATGAGCAACAATGAGACATAGCTTTAGACTACCCTCAATATGTGGCACATATCCAATTGGGCTTGTTGGCAGACTAAAATATCCCAGTTAATGTTTTTAAGATCTTAAAATTTGGTGGCTGTTTTATGAACTTATGCACTGTGGTTTTGTTTTGGAATAATATGTAGTGCTGAGACAGCGTCGTTTCGCACATGCAAATGATAAATTGTCCAATTATGGTCATATTTTGCTTTGGTTGTTGCTATTGTCAATGTTTACTTAGCCATCCTCAAATCACCTATTTGTGCTAATTAGTTATTGATCTACACAACTTGACCTTTTGGTGCCTTCATGGAAACGAAGATATTATTTTAGCTAAGAATGGTATGATGAAATCAACACTTCTTTATGCACTCAAAGGGAAGGTTATTTGCAAAATATATCTTTTGACCTAGGTTGTGTCTTCATGATATTAGGAGTACAATAATGAATGACCTGTGGGCTAATTAGGGGATCTAATTAACTCGAGTTAAAATATTATGAAAAATTCAAGTTTAACTTGTTGCTAGTTAATATAATTCAAAGTTCAAGATTAAAGGTATTAAATTTTACTTGACTATTTTTTTTAAACTTAAATTTGCGTCGATAAAATATTAGAAATATTTGAATTAAACTTGACTGAGAGTCTATTTGGGATAACTGACATATGTAACTTACATTTGATAGCTAGGAACTAATAGTAGTTTAATATTAATTACTTCGTAAATTATATCTAATAGTTGTTATTAATTCAATAAATAACTAATAAGAGTATACTATTAAATTTTATATATTAAATTAAATAAATTAAAATTAAAATATAATAAAATAATATATTTTTTGCATATACTCATAAAATATAATTTTAAAATTTAGAATGTTGTAATTATTAATTTATATTTATAAGGTCTTAATAATTATTTCTTGTTAATATTAACCAATATATGCCAATAATTTTTAGTAATTCAAATATCCTACATATATTTTTTATAAAAATCATATATATAATAATTTAAAATAAATTATTTTTATATAAAGAATTAAAATATTATAATTCATAATTGGTAATTGAATAATCGAATTTTAAAAATAATAATAGAGTAAGGATAATTTTGATTTTTCGTTGCTGATAACTATAACGGTTCAGAAAAAAACTCGAAATAGGAGCGGATAAAAATCACAACTGATTGAAGTTTTATCCACTATGAATTGCTATTTTGTTGGTTTATCAAACAGATATTTGTTAGTTGCTCATTAAAAAAAAAAAAAAATTATCCAATACATCTATCAATTATATTAAACACTCTCTGAATTCAATTACACAAACTTTTGATAATTTCAAATGCAAAATAGGCTCAAAATTGATATTGACAATATAATAATCTTTGATAAAGATAAGCTATCTTAATTTTAATGAATTCACAACCTCACGTGTATCTTGTATTCAGATATTCAAACTTGTTTTGTATACCTAGTATTCCATCAACTCCAACAGTATTTATATATGGGCTTAAGGAAATAATTGAGGCTTAAGGTGTGTGTGTGTGTGTATATATATATATATCCCTATAAAGGGAACCTCCAAATCCCGAGACATTATTCTTTAACTATTTGACTAGAGGATCACTTGCTTAAGGTATTTATAATATGGGCTTAAGGTATTCAGATAAGTAAATATTCAAACTTATTTTGTATACCTAGTAGGTATACGTAGTATTCTATCAATTGCAATAGCCTTAATTTGTACTTACATATGGGCTAAACTCTTGTTAATGAAAATACTTTTTTGGTATTATATTATTTCAATTTCAATATTGAGGTAATAATTTAACATATTTCAATATAAAAGATAAAATAGTAAAATATTGAAGGCCGTTAGAATTATGAGATTCTTAAATTAAAATTTGAAATTCGAATTTGGCTTAGCTAATTTATTCAAATAACTAAAACTTAAACTGAAGTCAATTAATATTCAATTGATCTTATTTTTTAAGTCAATTCCTATTTGTTATATTCGGCCATCTACTTCCTATAAAGCTGCTCGGCGAATTTAAGACAGTGGGCTTATATGATATCAAATTAGTGTCCCAAATCAACAATTTAAAATCTAAGGCTCACTCAGGGTGGATTTACAATACTAAAGCTTATGTGATAATTGCTAGCAAAATTCATTGGGTGTCCAAATGAGTATGGGTCCATTGTTTATCTCATGCATCTGTAAGACCAGCATGTTGTGCACAATGCTAAAAATTCATCTGTTATCTATCATTTCACTTATCTCAAGAATCTCTAAATCTGCCTTGTTATTTTTCTATTCATTTTTGCACTAAACACCCAGAGCAAAAGATTACTCAAAGAAAGAGTTTGGAGACAAAGAACTATGATGCTTAATGAAACTGAGCAACAATTAGAGGCGTAAGTAACCTGAGATAACTCAAGAATTATTTGATTAGTTTGAAAAACAAAAAAACTTTGGATGGAGTCAATATTGATTTTCTCAAGTTCAAGCTGTTTGATAGATTATATGGGCGGTATTAAATTTATTTTGGTTTTCTTTAGATCTTTTATTTAGAATGATAGTTTCTAACTCAATCAAAACTCACTTGAAAAAAGTAATTCACCCAACTTGATTTTAAAAATTCAAAATAATATGAACATTTTTAGATTAAACCTCTTGATTGATGAGTTAAACCAAATTGCTGTAATTCTAATGCAATTCAGTTTAACTCGAATTTGATCCAATCCAAATAATTCAAATATTTAATTTTTTAAATTATATTTTTATTTAAAATATCAAAATTATGAACTGACTATATCTGACTTTAAATCTAAAACTTGTGTTTCTTTTGTTGTCTCGATTCGATGACTGATTCCGCTCAATATGCTCACAAGCTAAAGTAATCCTACCAGACATATACAAAAAAATATATATATATATATAATTATTTAATCAGAAGTTGATTCAATTCAAATTCATTTGACTTGACGCATTTGTCATATCTATGTCTATTTATATAATTTTTTCACTATAACATTTAATCAATTTAATCTTAATTATATTAATTTATTCTTAACATTTAAAAATGAATTAATCCTGCATTTTTCAAAAAATAAATTCAAATGCATTTTATCTTCTTGTTCAACTAAATTAGAATAATGTATTTAAGTGATAGAAGTATTTCTATTCATATACCTTAATTTTCTTTCATTTTTTAATTACTCATTGAGTTAATGATTTACACTTATTAATTTTTCTCCAATGATTCACACATTGTAAATTGATTAAACGAATTATAATAGAGATACTTAATAGCATTAACCCATTGGGTTAATGATTTATGGATTAATGATTTGCACTTATTCTTGGCTAAATATATTTATACTGTGGAGTGTCTCTATTATAATTCATATGTATTACGCCATTTTACAATTATTTTTTTTATCAAGCCCCTTTTTATGAAAGTAATAAAAAAAATTTACTAAATTAATAAGGGTGTTTATTAAAGAGGGATTCAATTGCTTTTAACCTTTCACCTTTACATTTTCTTTTTTTTTTTTTTTTGGAAACCACCATTATATCTTCATATTATCTTAGCTTAGAGTATCCAAACGTGACTTAGAATAAATGTAGCATTATCTAAAATAATACTGTATAATAGATTAAAAAAAATACAAAATTTAGAATCACAAAACTTTATTTAAACAATCTGTTTCTTTCTTGTTTTATGGTTTGATTTGATGGGTTGGGTTTATTTGGGCTGGTGAGCGTACTTGTTTTGAAAACCTGAAACTTTTTCTAGTTTTTAAAAGATTATTCAAATGAGGAAAAGGATGGGAATGGATGATAACCGTTGGACTCAAACGATAGGCCCGGCCATATTGAGAGTCCCGTCCATCAAATTACACAACTGTCGCAGCCGGTTGCGTGTTATCTGCAATACATGGAGACTTTTATGTAAACTGCACAATGTCAACAATTGGCGCTGTGAAAGCATTGATAATCTATCTCCTTACAACCAGCAATTCGAGTCTGATCAATTTGTTCCCATACTACAAGAAGTAAGTGTTGTTATTTAATCAAATCACAATAATGGTGGGCATGCTAAGGAGGGAGATAGAGCCAAAGTAGTACAGAGATACAGTATTGGTGTGAGAAGGACAAAAGAAATTGGTTATCTACTAAAAAATAATATTCCTGCAGCTGCTCAAGAAAAAATTTTGCAACTTGAGCTGTTGGCACATTGCTTGTGGTGCTATCTGCTGTGGGTCTTTCCTATATGAGGGTCCACATGGTATTTTAAAATTTTTTTAAAAAAGACTTGGTCATTGCTTCAAGGCAAAGCAAAGTTTAAGTCGCCGACTTAGGCGTTTTGCTTTGCCTATAAATAGGAAATGAGACTGAAGATGTGGGATAATCAACGGCATGACGGTGGAACCAAAATTCGAGGCTTGTAAAAGTGAGAGAGGCCAAGGAATAGGAAGTTAAAGAAATTATTTCTTTTGTATATTTATTTAGAACTAATTGAGAGTTTTAAATATTTGGTGAAAGAGTTTATAATTTTTTCGTTTAAAAATTGTAGCGTGTTATTATAAGAATTATAGTAAATTATCCTATATGGATCATGAATATAAATTTATTAAGAAATCAAATTATGAAAAATTCTTGTGTTGCCTCTTATTTATTTCTACTGCACGTGTGAAAATTCACGAAAATTTTTCAAGTGGTATTAGAGCTCTTGGTTTTTGTTTTGTGCTAGAGAGAAATTTTTGGGTTAAAAAAAATAGTTCTATGAATTGTGTTGATACTATTCATCGAGACCTACATTGAAAATTTTGAAGATTTTTTTATTAGCAGAGGCTTTTGTAGACACCATAAATAATGCACTGAAGTTTGCAATCCCTTTATTTGATAGAAAGGTTAATTTTGTTGTATGACATAGTATTATTGAGGACCTTTTGGTGCAACAAGGTTTTGATTTGGCTTTGGAGGAAAAAAGCCAGAGTATGATTGAGAATGAATGGAGAATTATCTAGAGGATGACAATGAGTACCATCCAGTTAGCACTCGCTCCATAGGTCAAATTTGAATTAATCAAAGAGACGTCACAAAGGCATTGTGGGACAAACTGGAGGAGATATATGCATCAAAGGCATTGACTAAGCAATTGTTCATGAAAATGGAGATATATTCACTCAAGATGAGAAAAGGAGAAAATATCCATGATCACATCAATAAATTTAAACAGCTAGTGTGTCAGTTGGTAAATGCTGATGAAAAAGTTGAAGATCAAGAGCAGGTGTTGGTCCCATTTGCTTTTTTACCTAAATCTTACAAGTTGTTGGTACAAGCAATGTGGGCTGGAAAAACTTCACTAAAATTGATTAAGGTGACAATGATGCTAAGAGAAAATGAGAGAATGATGAGGCTGATAGCACTTCAGCTAGGAGTGAAAGTCTAGCACTAGTTGAAAGTGTTAAAAGAGGAAGGAATCAAATAAAAGGAGAGGTGATAAAAAAAAATAAGATCAAATTCTCGATCGAGAGATTATAGCAATATGGATTGCTATTACTATGGAGAGACTGGTCACATAGAAAATCACTACCCAAAGTTGAAAGAAGACTTGAAGTGTCTTAAGCAGTTGCAAGAGAAAATGAAGGATAAGCTAAAGATTGATGATGATTCCTCAAATATGGTCAAAACTAGTGATGAGTTTGAAGACGAATTCCACCTAATGCAAGAAGAAGATGTTATTGATGGTTGCTCTAGTGGAAGCAATTCCTATTGGCAATGGATTGTGCTTCTGACTTGCACATATGTAGAGATCGAGCTATGTTTGATGCTTTACATATAGATGGAGATACATCAATGTGGGAAACAAATTGAAGTCGAAGGTTGAAGGCATTAGGAAAGTTCGCCTGAAAGTCCATAATGGTGCTATACAAAATATTTCCAATGTGAAATTCATACCTATTACAGAGGCAAATATAATTTTACTAAAAGAGTTGGCATCATATGGGTACAAATATGTTGGTAGCAGAAAGATATGTAAAGTATATAGAGGAGGTAGCTTGGTAATGCAGGGTAGGAAGAAAGGTAAAAAATATTTGTTATGTGGATGTTTATTCCCTTTTGTAGGCAAGAAGCAGTAAAGTGAAGAAGAACAAGAAAACTGTGGAACAGGTCTAATTTTCTGACAAGGTTGAGGTATGTGGGATTTTGAAGCAGAGTGTTGATGCTACATTAGCGAAAAAGGAGGAACCGTGTAAATTGGTTCTTAAAAAGACCGTTAAATCTTAGAGTGAAGAAGACTTATGTTTGAGGGGGAGCTTGAAAAGACTTTTACTTATAGGGGAAGCTATCAAGGAGTTGCAACCATAGTTGAGCCATCCATATAGTCAAAAGGGAGAATTGTTGTGGGTCCCTCCTACATAAGGGCCCACATGGTATTTTAATTTTTTTGAAAAGGATTTAGCCATGAAGCAATTGCTTCATGGCAAAGCAAAGTTTTAGTTGGCAATTTTAGTCGACTTAAGCCTTTGCTTTGCATATAAATAGACAACAAGACTCAAAATGTGGGATGATCAATGGCATGAACGTGAGACCGAAATCCCAAGCTTGCATAAGTGAGAGAGAGCAAGGGAATATGAAGTCAAAGAAATTGTTTCTTTGTGTGTTTATTTAGAGCAAGTTGAGAGTTCTAAATATTTGGTGAGAAGGTTTACAATTTTTTCATCCAAAACTTTTAGTGTGCTATTATAAGAGTTATAACAAATTATCTCTTATGGATCATGGATGTAGGTTTATTAAAATACTGAACCACGAAAAATTTTTGTGTTGCCTTTTATTTATTTATTTTGCTTCTACTATGAGTGTGAAAATTCACAAAAATTTGCCTACACTATCTTCCTTTGATCACCAAGGATACGTTGTTGAAAATCTTAGATTATTAAGAGAGACCCATACAAAGGAAAATTGGATTTCCAACCAAGCATATTTTTCGTTTATAATTTAGAGCAATGCTAAATATCTTCTCTATATTGTCTTCTCTTTGTTATAGTGACATATGACATGATTTAAAATATAATTGACAAAGTAAGATTTAAGTATTCAATAAAATTTTTCTTGTAATTGAAAAATATAACAATAACATCATTTAAATCTTGTCACATATCACTATAACAAGGAGAGAGTAAAGAGAAGGTATTTAGTACTCTTTTTGTAATCTAAATTATATCTTGTATTTGGGTCTCAAAAAGGAAATCTTCATAAATTTATGGTGTTTACAAGTTTTGATTAATGGATTTATGTTCGTGATCTACATCTTTTAGGTAGATCTAATAACAACTAAGATCTCTTTTAATTTATAAGTTTTGGCAAATAATTCACCATGAAAGGTTTAATCTAGGATTAATGAAGCTTTCATTTGATATATTAGAGTTTGATTTTTTAAGAGATATTAAAGTTTGATTTGAAATTATTTGAGTTCTTGATATGGGCATGGATGATTGAACAAGGAAATGAGTAACAAAGTTAGTGATAGTAAAAAAAATAAAATAAAATAAAATTGAGGATATTACTGTTATTTCATATAAATGAAAAAAAATAAATGAAAAAATTTTCAAGTTAATAATGCTAAAAACATTGAAATTTTATATTGAATTTTTAAATTTTAAAAGATGACATAGTATTATTATAAAATTTAAAATATTTTTAACATTTTATTTTTTAGGAATATTAACTTTTTTTGTATCCATCTCACATGAACTCATATATAGTGGTTATTTTATTGAGAATATATATAAATTCATTTTTTCTCTTTAAAAAAGTCTCAATGCTCACTATTTTTTTATTTGCTAATAAATTATTTATATAGCAAATTAATTTTTAAAAATTTTCTTTTAAAAACACATAAATTCAAGAAATTTTTTCTTTGGCATTTAAGAATATTATATTTTGAAATTTTTTACATTTAAAATTTAAATAAATATATAAAATAAAGTTTTATCAAGATTAACTAGACTTAAAAAAATCAAATTAGTCTATATAATAATTTAATATTATCTAATTTGAATTTTATTATTCCCAAATCAAGTTTTGAATTTTGATCTCTTTTTTTGCTCTTATTGATTTAATATTTCTCTTCATTCATTTGTACAAGATATTATGAATTATATGGATTCACTAAAATTGACATATATCGGATTGCAACAATTGTGGGAAGAAAATGTTTTTCTTCGGTGGGAGTTGTAGCTCCCAACTCCACTCTTAACTAAAACCTTCTCATTTCTATAGATGGGATAATGAAAAAATGCTTCCTAATATGAAAGTTTGAAGCCTATTTGGCCATCTAATGTTCACACCAATGCATTAGGTTTTTTTTTTACAAACATATTGGAAAACCACTCCAATTCTGTTATTGTGATTGATGACTGCTTTTGTTCAATGTAATGGAACAAATATATAATTAATTAATTTATTGCAATTTTTCATTAAATATGCAAAATACGTTCTTACTGTCTTTAACACACATGTGTACTTTAAAAATCAAGCTTTGAATAAGATAGCATAAAGCTGAAATGATCAATTCAAAGATAGAGAAAAACTAGTTCTAAGGCTTGATTTGAAAAAATAAAATCCCTTGGACCACTAGAAAGGGGATAAACTCTAGATCTCATATAAAACCTAAAGAGGGGGGAAAAAAAAAAGCTAAAACTTATAACTAAAAAAAACTTACACTACAACATAAAAACTAATAAAAAAGAGAAAGAGGGAGATTGCCACTGGAAAAATCTTATCTAAGGGAGAGGGTATACCAACATTATTTAAGGAAGAAAGCATACCACTGATAAAACAAGTAAGAGAAAGAGGGTATAGAGAAAAATGTAGAATTATGCTTGCATTGTTATTTCTTTAGGCTAAAAATTGATAAACAAAGTAGGTGGCGATTCATTTATTATTGAGGTTTTAATTCTTGGAACAAAAGTTAGAGATTGGATAGTCAAATAAGATATCTTAATAGTATTCATAATGAAGCTTGAAAAACATATGAAGCTTTATTAAAACAAGACCAACATATAGATATTGCTCTTAATAAACATTCTAATCAAGTTAGAATAGAATATTGACTCACTTGAGTGCCTAACTTATTTTTCTTTGATTTCAATATAGAACTTAGTGAAGACGAGAACTTGAGAAGGGGAGTAAATTGGTTATTGTTGAAAATCAAAGAAGTGAAAAAAGAAGAGAGTTTAACATGAGATCATATAGTGGTTCAATCAATTATGCCTACATCTGTTTGTTAAGCAACCACTTAAGATTTTCAATATCATTTGTAGATTAAGATACAATATATCCTCATAGAAGGCTAAAAATGAACCTTTACAACTCTATTTTTACAAGGTTGAAGAGAGACAAACCTATCTCTTAATATTTTTCAAGGAACAATGCTAATTTTTATCATTTAACCAAAGATTAAATCTTAGTAAGTATCTAACTTATGCAGAAATAATGCATAAAAAAGACTAAATTCATTAACTTAAGGGTTAGTTACAAATTCTCACAATACTCACATCATTCAAAGTAAAAGAAAATAAAGCTCAAACAAATATAAAGACTTTATGTTAGTCTATAACATTATAAAAGGTTCATATGATGGTTTATTTATAAAAGAGCTCTCCAAAAACTAGCCAGTAGGCATAAGACATAAGTTTGATAACTTTTAAAAAAACTAGTCGCTTCATAATGAACAAACTATTCATGTTATCATTTAAGCCATTAATTTGACCATTGCTAACTTATCTTAGTTGTTTCCTAGGTCATTCATAAGTTGTTGGATTGTTCAACCTTTATGCCTTCTTATATCAAATAGGGCCATTCATATAGGATGTTTCAACAAACTGGGTCTTTCCACTATTTTATTTGAAATTCTTTATTTTTTCATGTTAAATGGGACTGTTCATTTACGTTATTCTATAGGAGATTATGTCATTCCATTTAGTTTGCTTTTCTTTATTAGCTATTCTCCTTATTGCATAGTTATTTCATTTTTTTAATAGGCATTCTATATATGCACAAGTGCTCATAATGTTCATGGGCTTATTCATTATGTTGTTCACACCATCCTTTGAGTAGTTCATTATTTTATATTTTCTTAAATGCTTTACTCTTATCTTTTAAAAAAATCTTAATAGTTAAAACCTCCTTAGAACATATGCACCCTCCTCCTTAGGTGCTCCTTCCTAGATTAAGTGTCTTATTCCTTAAGTGTTTTGCCTCCAACTTTTAAAGCGTCTAAAAGGATGAACATCCTTTGAAGTCTTTAAGGGTAGGTTTTCAAAGACTTGTCTCTTCTTTGAACATGTCTTTCAAAGGATTGTCCTTGAGATTTATCAATAGAACCTTATTGCATATGGTGGAACTTACAAACAAAAGCATTTGATACAAGATTATAACTTCCTAAGATTTTGATATCATTTAAAACATCATTCAATCATGTGATTAAGGCAAATTTCTTATCAACCTTAGAGCCATATGGTCAACATTATTTTCGCTTTTGAATGATGACAGAACTAGGATTCTTAAATACATAAAAATGTATAAAAATATTTTATTAAATATGAAAAAATTTCTCTCCCTTTTTATTATAATGACTAAAAAAGTCAAACACCTTCAGAAATTTTTAAATATAGAAATTTTTGAAACATATTTAAAAATTCTTCCTTTTTCATTATATAGAAACTCTCCTCCTATTTTAAAAACTTATGTCATCTCCTTGAAGCTAAGTCTCCCCTCCAAAGCTAGGTCTAATATCATTTGTTAAAAAAAAAAAAAAAATCCAAATCAAGCACAACCTTAGGGTCACACAAAAAATGAGATACTATTTATGGAGGAGAAAAGCAAAAATAAGGCAAAGCAATCAAAAAAATATTTCATATGCTAAATTTATTATAAGACAAAGTAAGCATATATAACTTTTCCTAAAGTTATGTACATATAAATATCAAATTTAGAGCAAAAAAGGGATAAATGATACATTACAAGTTTGATGCACGTAGCACATTGAAGCTCGATATCCCTTTCTTTCTCATCAATTCTCTTTCACCTTCAAATTCTTGTTGTGTGGTCTTGCAAGTGTACATACAGTTTATAGTATCAAGAAGGGTTGTCATATCGATAGGAAATAAGATATCAAGTACTACAGTCTAACTACTATGATTATCTAAAGTTTGTTATGATGTTGATGAAAGCTAATCTAAAAAGCAAAGAACTAAAATTACCAAATAGATTATTGTGATAATGGTAATAAAGACTTAGGACTGAATTATCCCTTACAATAGATATAGTAGATTAATCAATAGACTCTATCTTTATTTCATGAATGGATGATATTAAGGGAGGCTATCTTAAACCTTTTCTCAAAGTGATTACGAAGATGCTAATATACCTACTCTCATGGCAAGTTTGCACATTAACATATCAAGCTCTATGATTAGCGTTAAATACCCTTAGTCATGCATCTATCTTTAGACTATGATAAACTAAGTTCAAAAATTAATGATCCAATGTTAAACTTCAACTCTTATTACTTCATTTAACATTTAAATCATACAAATAGATCTAAGTATTCATAAGCATTAAGCATATAACCATTAAATCAAATCATATCCCATTCATTTAGAAAAATAGAGTCAAATCTTAAATCATTACAAGTTTTAACTCAATCTTAAGAAAGGAGTTTAGTTTGTCATCATATTAGAAACCAAAAATAGACAAAAAGAATGAAATAAATCCATAAAACTCAAATTAGAAATAAGAAAGATAGGAGAACATCTATGTTATTCGATTCTCCAATCCTCTGCTATTGAAATTTGATGCTTCTCCCTTGTAAAAGATAATTAAAATGATACTCTTGTTATTTATTATTTTATTCCCAAGGGTTGCTAAAAGAATCCCTTAAAAGATTTCTCATTGAAAACCCTAAGTTCCTTTATGCAGAGACTTGAAATAACTAAATTCAGGCATAAAATCATATAGTGATTCACTAGTGTCTTGTACGCGCGATAGAACATTTTGTGCATAGGAATTGTAGCCTATGACTTTTTTGTTGGCATGATAGAGTTCACCAACTATTCATTAGTCAAATTTTAGTTTAGTCCCTACAGTTCCTTCGTTATGCCAATTTTATCCAAATTGGCTCCAAATGCATCCAAACACCTAAAAATCACCATATAACATTCAAACACAATGATTACATGAACTAACATTAAAATAACTTAAATTAAACATAGAAAAATAATAAGTTAAGCTAAAAAACCTAATGAAATACTAAGAATAAAGTGAGTTCATTAATGTTCTATTTCAAGCAATTGATGAAGAAGTCTCCAACTTGCAAATTAACCATTTTCTTTGGTACCCATTCTTTTTAGGTTTATAGGTTTAGAAACCAATAAGTTCTCATCACTTAGTCATGCATAGTAAAAGCATATCATATGATTAAATTTACTACAATAATAACATTACCAATAGAATTCTTTTCTAGATCTTTAAATGGAATATTTATGAAATGATTTCATATAAGGTTGTGTCCTAAGAATGATAAGGATATATGTATTTCTATTAGGCCTTGATCTTTGAGACCTATAGATGAGGGCATAATTTATCTTGGGCCTTTATGCATGTGAATGTAAGCATTTGGCATTTCACAAATGTGTTCTAATGTATGAAGTAAAGGGGGAGGAGGGTTTAGCCTTTATCGATGCTTTCACAAATTTAGGCTTAAATAATAAAAGCTTAAGCCATGTCTTTTCCTTGAAGATCTTTGAAAGCTCAAAATTAAATTAAGTTTTCCTTTTTCTTTGGTTTAAAAAAAAAGGGTAGAAAGCCTTTTAAGCTCAAAACTTTGTTTTTAAGACTCATATTTTGATAAGAAAGAGTTTCAAAATACTTTTTCTCATTTTCCAAAGTCTTATTTTTCCTTTTTAAAATATCAAAAAAATTTTTTTAGTTCTACCAATTCCATTTTTAAAATCTTATTTTTATTTATTATTATTGATAAATTTAAGAGCTTACATAAGATTTTCAATAGTAACTATTTTTCCTTAAGCTCTTGATCATTACCATTATTTATGTCACAATCCAATGAACTAAGACATACCTCATTTGGAGAGCTATCCTAATGGTCATGAAGCAAAGGTTGGCTCTTTCTCTCTTTTCCTTTCATGACTTTTCCTCATATTGGCTTGATTTAAAGGATCTTGAATAATTTCAAGTGCCTTGTTATGTTTTCTTCTTCTTTTTCTTTTTTTCTTTATTATCAGATTTGGCCTTAGGATAATCAATGTTCATATAATTAATTTTCCCACATCTATAACACTCTACTTGATCAAGCTTGTTTTCTCTTTTCCATTGAGAGAACCTTTTAAGCATATTTTAAAATTGATTAATTATAAGAGTCATCTCCTTTTCATTCAATTCTTCATCATTGGAGATTAAGTATTGGAAGTAGCCTTAAGTGCAATTTTCTTGCTAGCTTCCTTAGATATGGATGGCGCTTTTTTATTGAAAGTCATCTCATTTCCAATGACATTTTTTAATAGCTCAACCAAAGGTATGGTTTTCAAGTCTTGGGCATCCTTAAGGTATGTGACTTTGCTTATCCTTTTTCTAGGCATATACCTTAGAACTTTCTTCACAATCTCTTCATTAGTGAATGTTTTTCCAAGAGCCTTCATTTTCTTAACAATTTTGATTAAGTGATCATACATTTATAAGATTTTCTCTTTCAACTTCATTAAGAGAGTCTCATATTGGAAGATGAGGGTCTTCATCTCGTTCTTCTTTACGTAGTTCATGCTCTTAAGTGTAATCTACAAGGCTTTTTAAATTTTTTTAATAGTAGTTTTCATGATCATTTTTTTGCATTTGCTTCTATTTAAGGCACTGAAGGAAATCTAGATAGCCTTGTCACTATTAGCCCTTTGCTTTTTTTCTTTATTGGATATTTTATCAATATCCTTATCAATATATATTTCATTAGCAAGTGTTAATCTCTATTTCTCTAAAGTTCAATGGATAGGGCTGTAATCGAGCTGAGTTGAATAGAACCTTGTCAGGCTCGAGGTCAAGCTTGACTTCAAAACCTGGAGCTCAAGCTTAAGTTTGAGCTTGATCGAGCTTCAATTTTTAAGCTGGAGCTTGGTTGAGTACTCAAATACTCAAGCTCAACTTGATTATGCTCATATATTTATATAATTTTTTTTGTAAATCCTATAAATTGAAATTTTGATTCAAATAAGCTCAATTAAACTAGATTAAACTTGATTAGGTATGGATTAATTAAGCTCGATTGGTAATATTGTAAATATATTTAAGCTTAATTGGGCTTGCAAGCCTCTTGAGTCAAGTATTTTGATACTTGAATTCGACTAGCTCAATTACTCAAGTAGCTCAAGCTCGGCTCGATCAATCTCAAGTCAAGTATTTCTTGAGTCAATCTCAAATAGTTTGCAAGTTGTCTCATTTTATTTACACCCTTATTGATGAATTTTGATTTTAAGAAGTAATATATTCAAATCTTTCTATATTAATAGTTTATCTCATTTAAGAATGAAAATCTCATAAATAATTGAACTTCCTATCCAACTCATTTTAGGTTTCCATTGATTTTTTTCTTTTATATTTAAGCTTGAAAATTAGATGAGGCTCTATTATCACTTATAGAACTTGGTGAGGATGAAACTCAAGATGGCAGTGAATTGATTGATTTTAAAAATTAAAAAAATGAAAAGAAGAAGAGAACATTCAAAAGAAGATTCTATAATGGTTTAGCCAATTATGCCTGCACCCACTCTCTAAGTAACCACTTAAACTTTCCACTATTTTTTGTATGATAAGATACAACCTATTCTTTTTACAGGCTAAGGATGAACCTTTATAACTTTTTTTTTAGAACGTTAAAAAGAGACAAATTGATCCCTTAGTATTTTTGATGGCATAATAGCAATCTTTATCACTTACTAAAAGATTAAACTTTAGTTGGTATCCAAACCTTTAAATTAAGCAGTAAATATAATTTAGTGCATAATAAAGCATATAACTTAAGGGTTAGTTATAAAATCTCATAATACTCATTCTTCCTAAAAGTGAAAGAAAACAAAGCTCAAATAAGTACAAAGGCTTTTTCTTAGTTTACAACTTTATAAAAGATTCGTATGGTAATTTATTTATAGAAAAGCTCTCCAAAAACTAGCTAGTAGATACAAGAGATAAGCTTAATACTTTTGAAAAAAAAAACTAGCAATAACAAGTGAATTGGCTATTCATATTATTGCACTAGCTATTGACATGACCATTGATAACTTGTCTTAGTCATTCCTTAGGCCATTCATATGCTTCTGGACCATTCAACTTCTTTGCCTAAATTTCTATATTCTTTTTTATATTGAATAGGGGTGTCCATCTATACCATTCCAAGGTAGATTGGATAGTTCCTTTCTTTTGCCTGAAATTCTTCATTTTTTTCATGTTAAATAGGATCATTCATTTAGACTATTATAAGACAGACTAGGCCACTCCACATAGTATACTTTTCTTTATTAGCTTTTCTTCTTATAAAATGACTTTCCCATCACATTTTAATAGTTCACTAAATTGTTCACTTAATGTACAGATTATTCATACCATTCTTTAAATAGTTCATTGTTTCTCTTTTTTTGGATGTTTTGTCTCCATCTTTAAAATCTTAAGGGCCAAACCTCCCCATATTAGGTATGCCCACTTCCTTAGATACCCTCCATCTTTAACAGTATCTAATGGGATCAACATCCTCTAAAGTCCTCAAGGATTCTTGAAGATACATGCTCAAAAATTTGTCTTCTCTTTGTATATGTCTTCTGAAACATTGTCCTTGAGGTATGTTAATAAAACCTTATTCCACATGTTAGAATCTATAAGCAAAAACACTTGATAAAATATTAAAACTTCTCAAGGTTTTATTATCATTTAAAATATCATTTAACTGTATGATTAATCATTTAACTATGTGATTAAGGTAAATGCCTTATCAGTTTTAAGGTCATATGGTCAATATTCTCTTCTTTTTTGAATGATGAAAAAACTAAGATGAATTGATAAAACAAAGATATAAAAACATACAAAAATATTTTATTAAACATCAGAAATTTTCTCTCTTTTTATCATTATGATAAGAAGAGTTAATTGTCTTTAAAACTTTTAAAATGCATTTAAAAATTCTTCGTATTTCATTATGTAAAATGCATCTCCATGAATATAAGTCTCCTCTAAACCTAGATCTAATACCATTTATTTTTTAAAAAAAAAACAAATCGAGTACAATCTTAGGGTCACATAAAAAAATAAGACACTATTTATTGAGAAAAAGCATAAAAATAAGACAAAGAAATCAAAGAAATGTTTCATACGCCAAAATTATCACAAAACAAAGCAACATATACAACTCTCCTTAAAATTAAGTGTATATGAATATCAAATTTAGAGCAAAGAAAGGGTTAAAGGATGCATTATAAATTTGATGCATTTAGCACCTTGAAGCCCAATATCCCTTCCTTTCTCATCAATTTCCCTTCACCTTCAAATTCTTCATTTTAAGCAATTGGTGAAGGAGTCATCAACTTGCAAATTGAATATTTTTCTTTAGTACACATTTCATTTTTTGTCCATGAAAATTAAGAACTAATAAGTTCTCATTATTTAACCTTGCATAGAAAAAGGATGCCTTATGGTCAGATTTACTACAATAATAATATTTCCAAGAGAACGCTCTTTTAGATCTTTGAATGAAATAATCATGAAATGACTTCATATAAGGTTCTGACCTAGGAATGGTGGGGATATGTTCATTTCTATTAGGTCTTGGTCTTTTGAGACCTATAAATGAAAGCATGATTTACCTTAGAATTTTGTGCATATGAACATAAGCATTTAGCATTGTGTATATGTGTTCTAATATATGAAAGAGAAAGGGGTTCTAGCCTTTGAGGAGGCTTTCATAAATTTAGGCTTAGAGGTATAGGCCTTTGAATAACTAATGCTTAAGCCATCTTTTTCTCTTAAAGATCTTTAGGAGCTCAAAATTTAATTAAGTTTTTCTTTTTTCTTTGGTAAAAGAAGCAAAAGAGTCCTTTAAACTCAAAATTTCATTTTTGTGAGCCTCATTTTGAGAAGAAAAAGTTTTATAAAACTTTTTTTTCATTTATCAAAGCTTCATTTTCCTTCTCTGAAATCTCAAAATTTCTTTTTAGTTTCACTAATTCTATTTTTAAAATCTTGCTTCTATTGTTACTTTATCTAAATAATAATTGATGGATTTTAGGGCTTTCATAAGATTTTCAATATTAAAAATTTCCTTAAGCTCTTGATCATCATCATTTATGTCACCATCAAAAGTTTTAAGGCATGCCTCATTTGGAAAGCTATTCATAGTAGCTATGAAGTAAAGGTTGGCTTTCTCTCCTTAAATTTTTTAGCTTTTCTTCGAATTGACTTGATTCGAAGGACCTTGAATCATTTCAAATTGCTTTATGTACATTCTTCTTTTTCTTTTTTCCTTTCTTATCAAATTTGGCCTTAAGACAATTAGTCTTCATAAGACCAAATTTCTCACACTTATAGCACTCCACTTGATCAAACTTGTTTTTTCCTTTCATTTAATAGAACCTCCTAAACATCTTTTGAAATTGATTGGTTATGAGAGCCAACTCCTTTTTATCTAATCCTTCATCATTAGAGCTTGAGTATTTAGAAGTAGCCTTGAGTGAAACTCTCATTTTTTTTTCTTGTTACCTTCCTCAGATGTGGATGGTGCTTTCCTAGTGAAAGTCATATCATAGTCAATTAGATTTACTAATAGATCATCCAAAGGCTTGGTCTTGAAGTCTTTGGCATTCTTAAGAGATATGGCTTTGCCTTTCAATTCTTTATGTAGATATATTTGAACTTTCTTCATAAGCTCTTCATTGGTGAATGTCTTTTTAAGAATCTTTAATTTTCCAATAATTTCAATGAAGCAATCATATATGTTAGATCATTTTATCATTTGGCTTCTTTAAAAATATCTCATATTGGAAGATAAGGGTCTTTATCTTGTTCTCTTTTTCTTGGTTCATGGCAGCATGTTTAATCTACAAGAATTTTTAGATTTCTTTAGCAGTATTCTCTATGCTCGCCTTATCGTATTCACTTCTACTTAAGGAATAAAAGAGAATGTTGTAGCCTTGTCATTATTGGCTACTTGCTTCTTTTCTCTATCAGACATTTCGTTAATATCGTTCTTAATTTATGTTCCATCAACAAGTGTCTGATATATATAAATTCTAATCTTAAGAAGTAGTACATTTGACTCGTTCAATACTGGTAGTCCATCTCATTGAAGAATATAGGTCTCACAACTGATTGGCCTTTAAATCCATGCTCATTTTAAGCTGCCACGAATCTTTCATCTTACACTTGAGCTTAAAAAAAAAAAAAAAAGACAAGGCTTTAATCCACTTGTAGAACTTGGTGAGGACGACAACTCAAAAAGGGGAATGAATTGGTTGCTTCTAAAAACTAAAGTAAAGGAGAAGAAAAAATTCAACATTAGATTTTATAATGACGCAATCAATTATGCCAACTTTACTCTTTTAGCAATCACTTAGGCTTTTCACTATCTTTTGCAGGCTAAGATATAATCTATCCTTTTTCAGGTTAAGGATGAACCTTTATAACTCTTTTTTTATGAGGCTGAAAAGAGACAAATTGACTCGATATTTTTAAATCCATAATACCAACCTTTATCACTTAACAAAGAATTAAACCTTAGTAAGTGTTCAAACCTCTCAATTAGGTAGCAAATATAATTTTGTGGCCAAGAAAAGTTATACTCACTAATTCAAGGGTTAGTTACAAATTCTCATAATACTCACTTTACCCAAAGGTAAAAGAACATAAAGCTCAAACAAATACAAAGACTTTTTCTTAATCTCTAATCTTATAAAGGTTCATATAGTCATCTATTATATAATAGCTCTCTTAAAACTAACAAATAGACATAAGAGGCAAGTTTGACAATGTTTTAAAAAATTAGCCATTATACAATGAATAGTTTATTCATGTTGTTGCACAAGTTGTCCATATGGCCATTACTAACTTGTCTTGGTTGTTCGATAGGTTGTTCACAAATTGTTGGACCATTCAACTTCTTTGTATGAACTTCTACATCTTTCTTTATACTAAATAAGCTGTTCATTTAGGTTGTTCAAAGGTAGACTGGGATGTTCCATTCTTCTATCTGAAATTTTTCATTTTCCTTCATGTTAAACGGAGTCGTGCATCTAAGTCGTCCTAGCTTAACCATTTTATTTGGTCTACTTTTTTTTAGTTAGCTTTTCTCTTTCTTTCATGGTTTGTTTTATTTTCTAGACAAGCATCCACATATACATAGGTTGGTCATAGTGTGCATGGGCTCGTTCACTAAATCATTCACTTAATGTATATGTCCTTCACACCATTCTTTGAGAAGTTCATTATTTTGTCTCCATCTTTAAAAGTTCATTAAGTGTCAAAACCTCTCTATATTTGATATGCTCTCCTTCTTAGGTGCTTTGTCTCCATCTTTAAAAGCATTTATGGAGATTAACATCCTTCAAAGTCCTTAAGGCTAGATGCTTAAAGATTTGTCTCCTTTTTGGACATGTCTTCCAAAACATTGTCCTTAAAGTGTGTCAGGTAAGCCTTGTTTCCAAACAAAAGTACTTGGTAAACGTTAGAACTTCTCAAGGTTTTGCTATTATTGAAAACATTATTCAACCATATGATTGAGGTAAATGCTTTATCAATCTTGAAGTCACATGATCAACATTCTTTAATAGTAAGATCTTTCTTTTTATAACTACGATGAATCTAATGGTTTAAAAATTCAAATAATTTTCATAAACTTTTTTAATTCCTTATTGGACATAATGAGATTGTAAATAATATTATTGGCCAAAATACTCCAAATAATCTTAAATTGGTAGTTCATGATATTTAAAATGAAATTATAAATGCCTCTACGGTTAAAACTCTAAATGCTATTATTAATAATTTGATAGATGATCTATCTTCCATTTTAATTGATGAGTCTCATAATAAATCAGTGAAAAAGTAGATGATTGTTATTTTATATTACGTTGAGAAAAGAGATTATGTGATTAGACATTTCTTGGCATTCTAAATATTCATGATACTAGTGCTTTATTACTTAAAATAACAATTGAATAGTAATTTACTAAGCAAGAATCTATTTTATATATATATATATATATATATATATATATATAAAGCAAAAGTAAAAATGCGATGTAGCAAAACCTCCTCAATTTAGTTTTGTATATGCTGATGTGGCAAAATTTGATTAAATTTTGTCCATTCTATTCATAATATGTAATTCTCAATTTTATCTCTCAACTTTAACTTTCTTAATGATAAATTATTTATATTAATTAAATTTCTTTAACATATATCTTATCGTTTTCTTTACCTTGTTATCTTATTTTAAAACCTCTACAATTATCAAAACTCAAAAATATATTGATTTATATTATAGTTATGTTTCTTTAATAATCTCAAACTATATATAACTCAATAATAAATTATTATGTATAAAAATAATAGATAGACATTGAAAAACTAAATATGATATTTAAATAATAAATAATATGCTAAAATGCATTGTGTCGAATATATTATTGACATTAAACTTTTTATTTTATATCATTCGATATGAATAATAAATAATAATATTACTTAAAAATTGTATAATTACACTATTTGAGTTTATAAAATTAGGAGGCTTAGGTTATGATGATGCTAGAAACATGTGAGTTTAATGAATTAAAAATTTTTTACATTAAAAAAGAATGAGTTTGTATATTATATTTATTATTTTGCTCATCAACGTCAACTGGCAGTTATTGTTGCAGCAAAAATGACATTTAGATTACATCTTTATTTAACATGGTAACTAATTTATCAAATATTATTAAAGCATTTTATAATTGTTGAGATATTCTTTGGGATAGTCAAGTTACTAAAATTTTTAAAGCACTCAAAAATGGTGAACTTAAAAATGGATGTGAATTAAACCTAAAAACTAGTCTTAAATAAGTAGATGATGCAAGATGAGGCGCATTATGGTACACTTTGAATTTGATTATTTAGTTTCCAAGCTGTAGTAGAGGTACCTGATAATATTATTAAGGATTATTTTTATTTTGAATCAAGAACTGAATGGTGCTTCCAATTAGGTCAGAGATGAAGCAGCAGCAGCATTTGAGGATCATCCACAGAAACCTTTAAGGCATCAGATGACCTCAAAAGCATGTCCAGAAAGTTATATTCGAAAAAAGATCCTCAACTGAAAACCATTGAAAGGACCTTACCAAATTCAAAGAGGCTTTCACCGAAGTCGAACTGCAAGGTCTAGGGTGCAGACCCCATATTGCAGAGATAATTCTCAGTCTTTTCATGAAGTAAGGAGGCAAATCAGCATCGCCCCTGGTTTCAATATCAGTACATGTATTTAATAGAAAAAGGAAAACTTCATACACAGAATAAAGGGGAAACTTAAGAGTTCCAAGACAGTCAAGACTCCTTCAATGTTGGATTGTTGTGCATAAATCATCAATGAAGTATACAATGAGAGAAAAACAGCATGCATTGCCACATATTGAGAATTAAGCTAGACCTAAAGAGAACACTTCTCATCTGTTCACGCTTAAACAATGATTTATCATTCTAGTTCACCATCATGAGAAAGAATGTTCAAATTGCACTGTTGGACCAGAACATTATCCGCATCACACCTACCTCGGAAATTACTGAACTAAACAGTGTCTGATATGGATAGATCCAGGATAAAGTTTCAAAATCACTATTTTGCAACATAAAATATGGACTCCATCTCGGACAAGTTTTAAGAAACTTCAAAAGTAGACAAGCAAGGTTAGCGGCGTTCCCTCCAGATATTTCACCATTTTTAGAAAACAAGCCATGTCAACATCTCCTATTCTTTTCACTTTACGCTGAATCTTGAACTTCTATCGTAGGGCACAACATAAAAACAATCATAAGTAGTGAATCAAACAGCGTAGCTCCAGCCACTTTCTGCTGAATTCATAAATCTTAAATGTGTGTTTGAGAACATGTGTAGTTTTCCCTGCTATAATCCTAATGGAAACTTATATTTTCTTTTGGAAGACTTAAATCACTTTCCAATAAATACTCAATGAGCCCTATACTGGTAAATCTCCAAAGCATGCATGTCAATCAGTGAGCCCTATACTGGCAATCTCCAATGCATGTCAATCATCAGATCAAGTTGCATTAGCCAATAGAATACAGAAAATGAAAACATCTGTCATACAAAAGTATCCTAAATGCAGTATTCATGATCTTCGGAATGCGGGCTACACAGGATTTCAGTGAAGTTATGGCATTACCAAAAAAACCAAAATATAGTCCAAGCATCATCTTATACCTTGACAGAAAGGGTTTTATAGGGTTTACCAAAAAAACAAAAAAAAAAAAAAAAAAATTCCCCTCCCAAATGTAATTAAGAACTTAAACAGATAGGAGATAGTATCACTTGAAGTCACTAGACAAAAGAATCAGACAGCCACAAGGTTGGAAATAAATAAATACAGACCACAATCAAATTTAACAAAAAGAAAAATATAAATGCTCATGTCCACAAAAACAGCACAATTATATGTTGCTGAGATTCTCCTAATGTTTGAAACAGCAATCAAACACATTGGCATGGGTAATCTAATGAATTTGCAAGTAAGAGACTAACATTATTTGGATTACATTATCCACAGAGGAGATGCCAATAAGTAAAATTTATCATACTGGAGAAGGAAATAGGATGGATGATGCCATTGATATTTTTTATAATCAAGAGAGAGCAAGATTATAGCATTCAAGTTCCATTTGGGTAATTCTCAATCCACACATAAAACTAAGAGAATATACACTCTGATATGAGCATTTCCATTCTCATCAAACAATAAGTAAGAGAGAGAGAGAGCCACATCACATTATCGACAAATATTCACGTCATCTGGGGAGAAAGAAAACCACAGTTACAAATTATTTCGGGCGTCATACATTTCCATAGTAGGGTGACAGCACATCAAAGCCATGCTATGACGTGGTGTCATGTCAACATATTCATGGAAACCTCACTTTTTTTTTTTACTTTTTGTAATATGTAATTTCTAATTTCCTGAGGAAAACCATACATACTAAAACAAAATGCAGAAGAAATACAACTAATAAAATAGTTATTTAAAAGTTCAGTCCAAAAGTGGCTGATAATTCAAATAACAATAAATGGCATCACCTGCAACAAGCAAGAAAAAGTCACCAAAGCACTTCGGAAACAAATTCAACAAAAAATGCCGATGGTCATTGCAAAGAACAAAACAAACAATCAAACATGATAGATAATTCTAAAAAGATAACAAAGATTACAAAAGAAACTCCAATCAATTAATTAAAATAGCAGTACCTCCCTTTCTAAATTGTTTCAGTTTCACTATTTCTTTATTTAAACTTTCATCTTCAATGAAGCATAGTTAAATTCCCGAATTCATTAAAAATCACAACATTTCCCCCTTTCCATTTTCTTTGCTTGTTTTGAATTTATTTCCCTTTTAATTATAGAGAGAGGCAATAATCTAAACATAGCTCCCCATCTTTTTCATATACAAAGCCAGAAAAGTAAACAGCTAAGACAACCAATTCAAAGTCGAAAATTGCATTCAATTGTCTTGGAATTTTTCAAAATTGCAAAAAAAGAAAAATATAAAGCTTAAAAAACATATGAACTCCATTATTTTGACATCACAAACAGTCAAAAAGTAGGAAGAGGGAATTGTAACAAAATAACAAGAAACGTAAGATCCTACCATGATTAAAATAGTGAAAAGTATCCAAGTTGGGGCCATGCAACTGACAAGTCAAAATTTCATTTCTCAATAAATTACATAAAAGAAAATGTTAAAAAAAAATATACAGGTATAGCTCAAAGCCCGCATCATGTTTTTATCCATTAGCTGTCCCATACCAAATGATATTACATCACGCCCTGTGAACATTAAGCAAAATACGATTAGTCATAAGCAGTTCTGGGCTTTGAATTACATGGATCATGAATGTGTAATTATGCATATATGCATACATGTATATCATTATGGTGTAATAGTACAATCCGCAAAAGGCGAGCAAAAAATGGAGCTATAAGTCATTCAGAGAGGAGGTTAGGAATTAGGACAGGACAACTAACTAAAAGCAAAACATCTCAAATTCGCCATTACCAACCAACAATTTAAAGCAAAATGGACTAAAGCTAACTCAGCAAAAGGCCTTGTAATTCTTGAAGGATTGGTTGGGCTGCTAACCTCAAACTTGCAAAAGCCTTTCTTGTAAGGGTATAGAGACTCAGATACAAAACAGAAACAGTTTTCACCCGAGGAAATTACTTGCAAATAAGCAGATAACAAGGTTTGGCATCTCAACAAAAGATTAAAAGCAGCAGCAATTTGATTATGTATAAGAAAACACCATGCTCTCCGTAGGCTGAGGGACAACCATGCTCTCTAGTCCCTCAGCCTACAGGAAAAGCACAACTCCAGTTTATGAACTATAGCCTGGACCTAAAATCATTCTGACAAAATAAAAGCCTTGACAAGGACAATCCAGTGAGAAAGTTATTAACTACTGTAGTGGCCAATCTTTTGTAAATCAAAGTCATTAGTGCAAAGCTTTTTTCCTGTCCCCACAGCCCTCTTATAAATGATCCCCAAAAGTCTATGTCCTCATCCTCGGACAGAGGCACCTCTCAATCAGAAGTTGACTCCTCTATTCGACCCTTGCAAACTTGTCTTCCGACCCCTTACACCATTCATTGCCTTCAACTTCAAAGGCTAGTGGTAAATCAGTCCTTTACTGCTGCTTGTCATTATAGTGATGTTCATTCCCAGCTAAGTCTTGCCACAATCAGCAGAATGAAAATAAAGTTTTTGAAATGCAGCATAAGGGCTAATTTGTCTTAATAGCCACTAAATTATGATCAAAATTCTATTGTGATCACTAATTGATCGATTTTATACAATTGAATAACTAAACTTCGATTTTTGTTCTATTGTAGTTTATTGATCTATATTTCTTGTGATTTTACTCCATTATTAAATTACTTTGGATTTTTGTTCATGAGAGAGATTTGAATTTCTATTTTTATGAGTTTTAAGAAAAAATTCAAAACACAATCAATTTAGAGTAGAAAAATCACAAAAAAATTTAGCCAATAAGCCACAATAGAAGATAGAACAAAAGGTTTAGTGATTCAATTGAACAAAATCATTTTTTATTGACTATTATAGAATTAGGGTGTGAGCGTTACTGCAGCATATGCCTAAACTTCAGCAACACCGAAAGAAAATAATATTATAGAGATTATAAACTTAAAATAGTACAAACAAAAGGAATGATTTAAAACAATCAATAGTTAAATGTTTAAATTTACCTCTATCCATAAAAGCCTTAATTTGCTGTTAGTAATCAGTCATCAGTGCTTTCCTTTGCTCTCAGCCTTGGGTTGTATATTTTAGTATGCTGCCATTCAAGATTGCAAAAGCTTGGTTACCGCTTGATGACGCTTTCTCCTGGCTCGCCTGGATAGTTTGCCTAAATTAACATTCTATTCCTCCAGTTCTGCCACTACATCTTGACGAGAACCCACAACTGAAGATGATTTATGATTTATCACCATCATCCTTTGACTTATTTTGCTTTGATTTATCACCATCATCTTTTGACCTTTTCTTCTTGTTGATCATCCTGTCATTCAATCTCCCCCAGAGAAGCTCCCTAATCCTCATCTTTTGCACATATCTCATGTTCTTAGGTATCTTCCATTTTCTGTCCTTATAAGGAGCAAGCTTTTTAATAGATACATATTGATTCAACTCCAGGTCATCCAACATCAACATTTCTTCCGTCTTTAATCCATACCTATTAGGATTCACTTTAGCATACTTAAATGTTGTCTTCAGATCTCCAATTGTATCCTTATAATCCAACTTATAATACTCCTCCAACATTTCCCCCTTAGCTTTTTCCACAAGTGACATCTTACGTTTCCTCTTCCGTTTACTTTCCTCATTCTGCTCCACTGCATTTACCACCTCATCTTTGTCATCATCATCATTACCATCCTCAGCCTTCTGTTTTAAGAGCCTCTCCCTTGCAGCTAAAAATCCATCGCAATTCTCAACTTCATTCCACCCTTTAGGAAGACCAAGTAACTCATCCTCATTGTCAACGTCTGGTTTCTTTATATCAGCCCCATCATCATCATTATCTCTACCAAATCCTGGATCCACATTATCTGAATTATAATACTCGTTGCCAAAAGCCTTCTTCATCATATCATCATACTCTGTTGGATCAAAATCATCCTCTAAATCATCAGAATCTAATACAAAATCATTATCATCCCTCACCCCAACAGCCTCCATCACCTTCATCATCCTCCCATTCATTTCCTTCTTTTTCAAATTCTTCAAATGCTTCAACTCCTCCTTCCTCTCAATTTCAGCAGCCTTCATCTTCTCCTCTTTAATCTTCCTCTTATCTTTCCTCGTATTCTCTTTCTTCCTAACTGACCCCACCACTTTCCTAGGGTGACCCGTCGCCCTATCCCCAGCATTCTCTTCGTATCTAAAATTATAAAACTCCTCATACCTCTCCTGCCTCTCAATCTCCTCCTCATCTCTCAACAATTCAACCACTTCACCATCCTCAACAACCCTCCTCTTCTCCTTACATTCTCTCCTATCAACCCACATTTGTTTCATGAACAATTCCTTCAAAAACTTATTATTCTCATCCAACTCCCCTTCGGGTCCAAAATACTCGCTAAACCTCTTCTCAAACCCACCACCATCATCATCAAAAACCTCTTCATTCTCATTCTTTCCCTCCCTCTCTTTCACTTTCAAAAAATCCCCTTCATCATCACCATCATCATTCAACGCATCCAAAACAGCTTTTGTCAACTCCTCTTGTTCCTCATTGTAAGTCTTCCTCTCCTTGTTCAACTCCTCTTGTTGTCACTATCATCATCTTCAAATTCAGGCCCTTCGTCCATTTAAGTGCTGAGCCACCACATCCTTCAAGTACATAGCTTTCTTCCTCTTACTATTTTTCCTATCCCTATTTTCTTCAACATTATTTTCGGTATCGGAATCTGAATCGAAAAATTTGGAACTTCCATCATAAATAGAAGGGTCTCGTCTCTTTACCTTGTTTAAATTTTCAAATAACTTGTTAATATCTTCCTTCTTGTTCAGCTCATTCTTATCCGAGTCACACTCTGACGATTCTGATTCTTCTTCGATTAGGCCTTTCTTTTTGAGCTCATCGTATCTCTGGAAAGCCTCGCGCTTCTTGTTGTGATCGTATGGCCGGGACAATTCCTTGTCTATTTCGATTATCGAGATGTAGTCGTTTCCTCCCGTCTCGTCATCGTCGAACAGCTTCATCCCCATCTTCGATAATTAACACAAAGTGTAAATGGGCCGGACACATCCATTCCATATCTCTACCAGACAAAGTGACAAAAAATAAGAAAGAGATAAACTTTAGCAGTAACCCACCTCCAAAACGATGTAACTAACGGGTACGATGCTGGTCGGAGATGTAGCAATTAAAAGATGAAAAAGAAAGCAGAACGAAGAAAGAAGGAGAAGATGCTGTGCTGATATTCTTTCTGATACAATCGGTTGGGCTTGAAAAGTATAAATGGGCCGGCTAGTCACGTTTGTTATATATCTATACTGTAGTTTTTGTAAATTAAGCTTTTGGGAAATTTTGATAAATTTTTATGGCTTATATTGAAGTTAAATTTTTTTTTTATTTTTTTTTTAGAAAGTTATCTGTGTGAATTGAAGGAATGTAGCATTTCCTGGGAGATATTAAATCAATCATTTTATTATTTTTATCTTATTGGAAAAATTAGAAAAAAGTAATTATTTGGAGTTAATTCTTAGATGTATATATTTTTGATAAATGTTAAATTTTTATAATGAGTTATTAAAGTAGGTTTGAGTTAACTGAATAAATAAGATAAAATAAGTTTAGCTAGTATTATATAGAGTGATTATATGCATTAAATAAGAAAATGAATTTATTTGAAATAAAATAAGAAAACGAATTTTGTAAAGTTGTGAACCAAATCCGATCAATTTTTACACTTAGGATGATATATATATATATATATATATATATATATATATATATATATATATATATATATATAT
>CATIWR010218958.1:0-13448 GCA_949677035.1 Omphalea diandra
TATATATATATATATATATATATATATATTAATGCAAGCACCAAGAACATAGAGTTTAGCAAGCATTCATTCTAGATATTCAAATATCGATTGTTTGAAACATGGACTCAGTGAAATTTATGTCTATGAATAAGCATGCATAAAGTATACATGTGTACATGTTTCGAGATTCTCACACCTCAACCTTTCAATTAGATAGGTTATTAGTAGTCAACCAATGCCTTTGCACTAATATGACTATAATTAAAAATTTTAAATAAATTTAATATTTATTTTTATTAAATAATAGTTAAAATTTATTATTATTTTGTAAAATTTATTGTCAAATAAATAAAATTATAAAGTTATAATTATAATTAAATTAGTATAATAAATTTTAATAATAATATATTTTTTGATAAAAAAGAAAATTCATAGTTTCATTTTTTTTTTCCTTTATTAGCTTTTTAAATTTTTATTATGTAAAAAACTGAATATTGATTATTATGAATTGTGAAGAATTTTGTTATATTATTAAACTTTTTAAATTTGTTCATTTGAAAATCTTTTTATATTGTTAAACTTCCTAAATTATTTTTATGTAAAGAATTTTCTATATTATTAAATTTTCTATTTTTTTAATTCATCAATTAAATTAAATATTTAATTATTAACCGCATGGAAAAATAAAATATATTAAATGGTCTCTTATTATAAATATTATGTTAGTAACACAATTACTTGACAAATAGTAAACACTGATTTAAACTGAATTTGAATTATATACTAGTTAAGAGTTTGTATATTATGCAGTATAATTATAATAATAATTTTAAATAAATTTAATATTTATTTTTATTAAAAAATTAATTAATTAGTTGAATGATATGTACATGATAGTTAAACTTTATTATTATTTTATAATATATTAGCATTTCATAAAAAAATATTAATTATATGAAACTAGTTCTAATAAATAAGTATTTATTGATTTATACTTTCAATCTTATATGTTATAATTTTAGGAAAAAATTTATTAAAATTTAATAAAATAATTTTTAAAAAATCAATCATATAAATAATGTTAATTATTTCATTATAAAAACTAAGATTAACACATAATCACATATATATATATATGTGTGTGTGTGTGTGTGTTTAAGGTAGTTATAACAAAATGTTATCTATTAATTTGTACTTTTAATTTTGTACAATACAATTTAAAGAGAAAATTTATTCAATTTGAATGAAGTAATTATCAATAATCTATTACACCACTACTAGCCGTCATATATTTAAAATTTGAATAATTAATTAAATTAATTTAAAATTTGACTTCCTATTTAGAATATTTAATTTTAGTATTTTTAATTTCTTGATCATAAGTATTTTTTATATAATTTTTTACTTCCTATTTATAATTTTACCTTTAATTTTTTAATTATATTTAAAATTTTTTTATATAATAGTTTAATTTTTTTCTAATTTTTTATTTAAATTTTTTAATATGGTAGCTTTCTATAATACAATGTAAAATAATGATATATGATTGTATTATACATAATTATTTGATAAATAATAAATAATAATTTAAAACTAAAACTAACATTAATAATAATTTATATTGGTTGATATTGATTTCTAACTTTGGAACTTAGCCCATACCTTTATTTTAGCATACTATTTAAGTGAAGCAACTTCAGGATAGCAAATTCCTCAATTAGTGTTAGTATTCGATATTGATCAGTGACAGAACTAAGAGGTCTGCCATACGCTGAAGCCCCCTTTAAAATCAACGAGGAGTTGTTCCATTTAAATGGAATGGTGCCATTTTGATTAAATTAAAAAAAAAAAGACATTTAATGGATAGATCCCAAGGGTATTTTGTGAAGAATAATAAATTATTTAGTGTACTTACTCTGAAAGAGTAATGAAAATGAAATATTAGCATAGTAATTTTTAGAGATTATTGGATTAATTAAAGAGTGGTTAAAATATTTATCCTTTATAATGGTCGCAAATAATAAAAAAGAAAAGGAAACTTCTTAGTATGATATGAAATTTTGCTCAAGGTATTGGAAGGTAGTGTTGAAGCCTTACTGGCTAAGCAGTAAAGTTTCCTAAGGCTAAGAGTAATCTTATAGTAAACTTTTAGGGTGCCCAGAATAAAATGTTCACATTATTGGATTTCTATGATTTGTCTATGGAAACATAATTGAGAACTTGCTATCAAGATATTAATGCGTTGTTTTATTGCTTGTTTGATGATATGAGTCTTTTGAATTTATAATTATCTTATTGCAATTTTAAAATATTTTAGCTTGTGGATTCTTGGACAATGTTTCACTTTGAAGGATTTATGTACTGGTCTTCAATAATTTGAATATTGCATTTTATATTTTTAGCTTTGTTCTATATTTCAGTAGATATTTACTTTGCAGTTGAAACATTAGATTTGTTACTGTCATACCTGTTAGACTAGGTTGGTCAAACTTAGATCAAAGGTCTCTTTTGATATTGAAAATTTATATTGATAAGTTCTAACATCTTGTTTAAGTGTTATTCTTGCAGTTTTTAAGATAGGTTTGCATTAGAAGTTGGATGGAAGTCTAAATCTTAAACATTGTGTAAGACATACTACTTCGCAGTCAGGAACCTTAAAATCACGATCGCTACCTTGCAACAAAAATGGATGAACATGAGCTAGATGAATTCGTAGAGCAAATCACAGCCACAACCTTGCCAAGAAAGACATAATCCTCATACGTTCTGTTCACTGCGACATTAGCATTCCTAGTCGCGACCACGACTTCTGTAGTTGTATGGAGGCAAATAAGGTCGTAACCAAAGATTGCCAAGTGTCTAAGATAACCGTTGATATATCAAAATTGACGAGGGTGAAATAGCTTTCGAGATCACGACCTATTGAAGCTTTTTCTCCTTACTAAATGGAAGGATTCGCGGTCACTGTTGCACCCAAGAAGAACTCTAATCACGACCATGACTTTTGGTTGGTTAGATGAATGCAATAGCTATTTTTCTTAGACAACTAATAACAACATGTCACATGGACTAGCCATTAGATACAAACGGGGTTTTCCATCACGATTTTAGCTTTCTTAGATCAAATTGGAAATTCAGGACCATGAAATGCCAATCACGACCGTGAAGCCAATCTAATAGGCATTTAAGGCAAATATGCATAGCTTACATTAGAGATTAAGCAATAGTTTTTTGTAACGCCTCTTTGGTGGTTATTGCCTATAAATACTCCACCAAACAGACATGAATGCCAGAGAATAACATTGAATATAGTCAAACTCTTGAAATTTTATTTCTCAACCTTAAATTAATTGTATGTGAGTTGATGTTATTGGGTGTAAGCATTAAACACCATTGTTATTAGATTTGAGAGTTCACCTAGGTTGTAAAACTCTTGCATAGGTTAAGTGTAAGCCTTTGTGAAAACACTTGAAAGGTTTCCTTGTGTGAGCCTTAAAACAAAAGCTGTAAGGTTATGTGTGAGCCATAAAACATAAAGTGTACAAGTTTGATGTGAGTTTGAAAAAACCATTTAGTGATAGTGGAATACCCAATTATGGAGAATTAAGGAGCGGACGTGGGGTTCATTAACACTTGAACCACTATAAAACATTGTGTGTTCATTTCTTTTCCTTCTCCTTTAATCTCCAAATTCATTGTCTTCCCTCCAAATTTTTTAAATTCCCATCAATTCAACCCCTTTTCTTAGTGCTCAAGGGCCAACAAGTCGTATCAGAGTCAAGTTCTCATTAAAACTCTTAAGTGATTGAGCAAAGACACATGGAACAAAAAGGAATCCACACCCATCTCAAGTCATACTTTGATGGATCAAACTATACACATTAGAAGTATAGGATGAAGATATACTTAAATAACAATATGGTGGACCTTTGGGATATTATGGCAAAAGAATGGAAGCCTCCTACTAAGGTGGTTGATGGAAGTGAAGAGTTAATCCCAAGGGAAGAATTGGTGGAAGCTCATAGAAGATCAAATGAAGAAACAAAAGGGCAATGACAATCATTCTTAGTTCTTTATCAAGGGAAGATATAAAAAGAGTTCAACATTACCTCACAGCCTATGAAATTGGAAAGTTTTGAAGAACTACCATGAAGGCACAACCTTGGTGAAATCCAACAGATTGAAGATGTATGTGACAAAGTGAAAGCTATTCATGATGAAAGACAATGAAAACATCACCGATATTATGAATAGACTTGTATCCATCATCATAAACATGAAGAAATTTGAAAGAATACTCACCAATCATGAAGTAAACACCAAAAATACTTAAAACCTTACCTCTTGAGAAGTTTGGTGTCAGGGTATGTAGCATACAAAAGTCAAATCTAGAAATTGAAAAAGTGCCAACAAATGTCCTCATTGGTAAGCTTCTCACTTATGAGCTAGCTTTGAAAAAGGATAAGGAGATGAAGAAGATGAAAGGGTAAGAGGACAAGAATCACAAAATAGAGAAGAAGACTTTAGCTCTCAAATTCTCATCCTAAGATTAAAAAGTAAAGGTCGTCTCAAGTGATGATGATAGTGAAAAAGAAGAGGAGGAGCTAGTTATGCTTTGTAAAAGAACTATGGAGTTGATAAGAAGAAGAAAGGATAAAAGGAACTTTAAGAAGGCATCTACTAACCTCAAAGAAAAAAAGAGTGAAGTAACATGATATGAGTGTGGCAAGTAAGGCCACATCAAGTATGATTGCCCAAGTTAAAAAAGAAAAAGAAAGGGGACAAAGAAAAAAAGAAAAACTTCAAACCTACTTGGGATGACTTCTCTAGTGAGGAGGATGAAAATGAGGAAGTGGCAAATATATATTTCATAGCACAAGATGACTCTTATAATAAGATAAGTTTTCGCCCGATTTTTGTGAAAACTATGAAGCATTAGATAATGTAGATGATAAGCTCTTAGAAGCTTTTAAGTTGAAATGTTACAAATATAAGTCATAAATGAAAATTTACAAAAAGAAATGCTCAAAATTGGAAAATGAGTTTAACTCATTAAATAAGCTTGTAAGTGAATTAAAGACTTCAAATGAAGAACTCAAAAAATTTATGAAAAATCTTACTAAGTCTTCCTCTTCTCTAAATTCCTTGAAAATGGAAAATGATACCTTAAAGGGAGAGGTAACTGAGTTTAGAAATTCCATTTCTAAGTTTCATAAAGGGAAGAAAGCTTTAGATACATTAATTGTATCTCAAAAACCTCCTATAGTAAGACATGGTCTTGGCTTCAATGGAGCCTCTCACTACTTTCATTAGAGCTTTAGTACCTCCAACATTTAGCATTAAGATAGTTGGGAGGAAGAGTGTTTAAAGTACTAAGCCACCAATGCCTAAGAGAGCAAGGGAAAGACATATCAAGGCTTAATGCCTAAGCCTAAAAAGGCTAATCATGCATTCATCTACACTAAGAAACATGCTTACCCTAACACGTACAAAAAGATCTCTTTTACTCCCAATCATTCATGCACATGCTTATAAGAAAGACCCCTCCTTATACCAAAGCTATGTATAGGAGAAATACTCATAAGTCTAAACTCTAATGTCATTATTGCATGAAGTTTTATCATATAAATATCTATTGTTATATTAGGAAGGCTCATCTCAAATTAGAGGACCCTTTAAGGCTTAACCCCCAAAGACCCACGATGCTTAGGTACCTAAACAAAAGTGATTTGTTTATGTTGTGTAATATTGTATGACAATCATAATGAAGACAATGATTGACATGTAAATAGTGAATGCTCAAAGCATATGACGGGCAATAAAATGCTATTCATAGCCATAAAAGAGAAAGAATGTGAGAATGTCACTTTTGGAAATAATGCCAAGGGTAAGGTAATTGGCATTGGAACAATTAGTAAGAATGGTTATTCCCTTATTGATAATGTTCTCCTTGTAGATGGTTTACAACACAATTTGCTTAGTATAAGTCAATTATGTGATAAAGGTAACAAAGTCACCTTTGACCCTAGAGAGTACCGAGTTACCATTTTGGTGGATAAAAGGGTAATCTTCAAGGGTGAAAGGAGGGGCAATACCTAATTGACTTAGACAATTTGGCTAACCATTTTTTGAAATGTCTTGTGTCCCTTAGCAATGAGGCTTGACTTTGGCATAAAAGATTTGGTCATGCTAGCATGAAGCTTCTATAAAGCCTATCTAAAGGAGAGCTAGTGGAAGGTCTTCTTAAGCTAAAATTCTCAAAGGATAAGACATATGGACCATGCCAAATGGGGAAGTAACATCTATCTTCATTCAAGGGAAAGAATGTTGTAAGTACATCTACACCTCTTCAACTTATCCATATGAACTTGGTTAGACCTATTAAGAGTGCTAGTTTAGGTGGAAAGTATTATGCATTTGTCCTAGTTGATGCTTACTCAAGGTTTAATTGGGTATCTTTTATAGCTCATAAGAATGACACCTTTGATGCTTTTAAAAGTTTTGCAAAAAGAGTTCAAAATGAAAACGATTACTTCATTTCTTTTATAAGGAATGACCATGGAAAGGAATTTCAAAATGAGTCTTTTGAAACTTATTGCCAAGAAAATAGGATTTCTCATAACTTTTCAACTCCTGGAACACTATAACAAAATGGTGTTGTAGAGAGGAAAAATAGAACACTAATAGAGATAGTTAGAACCATGCTTAATGAGCACTCCTTGTTGAATTACTTATGGGTCGAAGCCATCAACACTTTTTGTTATATTTCTAATCATGTTTTCAAAAGACCCATATTAAATAAAACCTCTTATAAGCTTTCGAATGGTACAAAGCCTAAGTTGTCATACCTAAAAGTTTTGGGTACAAATGCTACATCTTAAATTCTAAGGACAACCTTGGAAAATTTGATTCTAAGACAAATGATGGTATTTTTCTAGGATATTCCACCTCTAGTAAAGCCTATAGAGTATTCAATAAAAGTATTATAGTTATTGAGGAGTCAATGAACATTGTGCTTGATGAATCTAGTAAACTTGATCTTAGAAAAGGTTATCTTATTGATAGTCTTGCAGGCAACATTGAGAAAATGGATTTATAGTTAACTTCAAAGGAAATGGTTATAAACTTTGATGAAGACAAGTCATCAAAAGAAGAAAAGGAATCCCAACCATAATAAGCAGAAATTCCAGCTCAAGATCTTTTCAAGGATTGGAGATTCTCCTAACATCACCCAAAGGATCAAATTATTGGTGATAAATCTAAAGGAGTAAGCACTAGATCTCAACTTGATGTATTAGATAACAACCTTACATTTGTTTTTCAATTTAAGCCAAAATCAATTGATGAGGCTATTGATAATGAAAGTTAGGTGATTACCATGCAAGAGGAACTCAACTAATTTAAAAGAAACAAAGTATGAGAACTTATTCCTAAGCCTAAGGAACACCCTATTATAGGACACAAATGGGTGTTTAGGATTAGTTAAATGAAACAGGTTTCATTACTAGAACCAAAGCTAGATTGGTTGTAAAAGGGTACAACCAAGAGGAAGGCATTGATTATGATGAAACCTATGCCCTCATATTAAGATTAGAGGTCATTAGGATTCTTTTAGCTTATGAATGTCACATGGACTTTAAACTTTTTTAAATGGATGTTAAAAGTGCATTTTTAAATGGTCTCATTAAAAAGGAAGTTATTGAACAACCTCATAGTTTTGAATCTCACATTTTTTCAAATTATGTTTATAAATTATCTAAAGCCTTATATGGTTTGAAAAAAGCACTATGATCTTGGTACAAAAAGCTTAACTCATTTCTTTTACAAAATGATTTTGAGAAAGGGAAGGTTGATACTACTTGTTTCTCAAAAAGCATAATCAAGACACACTCATTGTATAAATATATGTTGATGATATTATATTTGGTGTTATTAATGGATCTCTTTGTAAGGATTTTGCCAAGTGTATGACTAAGGAATTTGAGATGAACATGATGGGAGAGCTATAGTTCTTCCTTATCCTATAAATAAAGCAAACCAAAGAGGGAATCTTTAATAACCAAACTATGTACATAAAGGATCTACTCAAGAAATTTGGCATGGATAGATGTAAAGTAGCAACGACACCAATGAGTGCTACCATCAAACTAGGCAAAAATGAATTAGGTAAGTCAATTGATGAAAAGAGCTATACATGTATGATTAGTTCTTTTTTCTATCTCACTGGCTCTAGACCCGACATCATGTTTAGTACATGCATATATGCTAGATTTCAATCATGCCCAAAGGAATCACATCTTATTACATCTTATTGTTGTTAAAAGAATTCTTAACTATTTATAGTAAATTCCATTTAGGTTTATGGTATCCTAGGAATTAATCTTTTAGTCTTTTAAGATATTCATATACGGATTATGCTGATAGCTTATTAGATAGAAAAAACACTTTTAGAACTTAATAATTTATAAAAGAATGCTTAATTTCTTGGTTTAGTAAGAAACAAGTTTTAGTTGCTCTATCCACTGCTAAAACAGAATATGTAGCAGCAGGTTATTGTTGTACCTAAGTTCTTTAGATGAAACAACAGCTAAAGGATTATGGAAGTTGTTGATCACATTCCTATTTAATGTTACAACACAAGTGCAATAAATCTTTCAAAGAATCCCATCCAACACTTTAGTAGTAAACACATTGATATTAGGCATCACTTTCTTAGAGATCATGTCCAAAATGGTGATCTGGTATTGAAATTTATTGACACCAATCATCAACTTGCGAATATTTTCATAAAAACCCTTAATGAAGAAAGGATGAACTTCATTAAGAGGGAGTTAGGAATGCTTGATGGAAGCTCCCTAGGGTGAAAATTAGATCTCACTACATTTTCTTTATTGAGAATGTTGATTTAAATGATTCAATAATGTGTTTGATATAGATGTATTTTAATTAATTTGGAGGATTTAATTCTTTATGCAAATGTGCTTTTCTATACCTGTTTGCATGAATTAATCATCATTACATTCAATGGATCACATCTAGAAAGGCCATTTTTCCTTTATTCCTTTCTTTCCTTTTGCATTATAATTCACAGTCGCAGTTTACAAGCACTCATCAACTTTTTGTTGCACTTCTAATTCGCTATCATGATTTTAGATTGCTACCACAAATTTTTTCAAAATTCAAAAGTCTCGACCATTGACTCATTCGATTTCTAAGGAATTCTTAACTGTTACTTATAAATTTTATGATTAGCAATTGGGACTTAAGGTTCATAGTTGCGAATTAGAGTAACTGTGAAGCATTAATTGATTTGACTGTCAATCGATGGCACCCCTTCATTTATTGCAAACTTTACAGTTTATTATTATTTTTCATCAATTTTTTTTTTACCTATTTAAACCTTTCCAACACCCCTTTATTCCACTTTTACCTTTTCTCTTCATATATCTCTAATTTCTTCTATCAAAACTACTACTTTCTCCTAATTTCTATTGTGGCACCCAATAAGCTTTCTAGAGCAGAAAAAGGCAATGACATAGCCCAACCTTCTGACCCTCCTACCCTTCACTTGATGAAAGGAATAACCAAAGAAGAGAAAGACCAATACAAAGCCAACTCCAACAAAATAATCCAACCCAACAAAATTTTATCTTATTTTTTTCTTGAATCCCTTAGAATTAAGTATGAAATTCATGTTTTCCTCACTAATTTGGGTCGGAACAAGTTCATTTTTTGAGATGAACTTAGATATGAAGAAATTGCTAAGGAGTTCATGTGCACGATCATATTAAGCAAAAGAGCAGAATCTAAGGCAGGTCAGTATCAGTTAGTTTTTTAGGGGGGCATTTGGGGATCCTTATTTCATCACCTTTGAACAAATTTCTAACCTTTTTAATCTTTAAGTGGGAGATGATATCCCTTTCATCATCTCTGCACTTGACATCATTTACTCTGAATTTTGGTCCAAGATTTCCATCGAAACCAAACATGACCCCAAGACATCTCTTTCTAAATATATTCGCATCCTTCCAAATTGGCTTCTTCACTGTATTATCACATTTTCTATTAATGCTAAAGGTTATGAGAACAAAAAGGTCTCCTAAAAAGACCTAACATTTTTTTTTATTTTGTTTAACCAAAAATAAATTCATCCAAATTGATTGATACCTTGTGGATCAACTGATTCATATGAGTACAAAGCCCAAAAGCCAATTCCTCCTACCATCTCATGTCACAACCATTTATCGTTATGTAAAGGCTCTTAATGAGGAGAATGAGAAATTCCTCACAAAGAAATTTATGCCCTCCCAGAATTTTCTTAATTTACCTGACCTCATCAATGCCAAGGCTATTCACTCTGACACTTATGTTTATACCTTGGGATCAATTGGGGGCCAAAAGGAATGAGTCTACTCAATCCTAAAAAAGGAAAAGACTTATGTTAGAGGAAGTTGCTTAACCAATTGTTGTCCTTTGGTACCAAGAAGGCGGGTTGAATTGGTGTATAAAAATTTAAAAGACAAAAAAGAGGGGAAGAAGAATGAGTAGAATTGAGACAACGATCTATAGTGGTTCGGGTATCCACTCTCCAATCTACCAATCAGGTATTTCACTACCTCAAGGTGTTTTAAAGCTCACACCCAACTTGTACAACTTTTGTTTTGATGGCTCACACACAACCTTACAACAATGTGTTTTTCGGCTAACACACAACCTCACTCAAATGTTTCACTAGACTCACACTTAAACCTTTCTTAAAGTGTTTTTACAGGCTAACACTACAACCTTACAACTTAATGTTTAATGCTCACAGCTAACACTTACAATTTCATAAAGAAAATTGAAGAAAATGAGTAGCAAAGATTAAGAGCTTTAATTACTTGTAATAAATTTCTTAGCAACCTTATTTATGGTTGTTTGGTAGAGTATTTATATCCAAACTTCACCAAAGAGATGTTGCAGATCATAACTCATAAAATCTTTGAGACATGCCTGATAGATTCTATATTAAATGTTTGACAGTCTCAATTCGCAGTCGCTACTACTCATTAGTGGTCGCAAAATCTAAATTTCTGAAGGAAAATCTTGTTTGTGTCTCACGGCTAGTCCACGTGCCAACTTTTGATTAGTTCACTAGGAAAATTTAGTCGTTGCTCTTTTACCTACTTTCAGAAGTCGCAGTCGCGAGCCTTCTTGTATAGGGCATGACAGAGGACGCAAATTCGTCTGCCAGAAATGGTTATCTTTTACTTTATGTTTCGCGGTCACTACCAATAAGATGCCTTTGTGAAATTTGACTTCCAACGGTCTGCTGGAACACGTGTCATGTTGTGGCTGTGGACTTGCTTCCTTCTTGAGTCACTTTGAAATTCACAGTCGCATTGGGGTGTGACACTCACCGTGATTTCGTCTGTCAGTTTTGATGAATAGCGGCCGAGAATGGCTTCACGATTTTGCCTTTCTGCTTTTTAGCAATGCTTCTTCGCATATCGCTGTCGCGAATAGAAAGTAGCGATCACGATTTAGAAGTCATTTTTCATACTTAAGGAATTTTTGAGCTTCATCCAACTTACAACTATAGATAAAACTAAAGGCTGCAAAATAACACTAATTTGAAATATTATACAGGATCAGTCTCCTTTGTCAAGATCAAAAGAGGTCCAAGACTTGGGTTAACTACCTTAGTCCAACAATCTCCCCCTTTTTGATTTTGACAACTTAGATTGACCCTTAGTAATAATAATTCATAACAAGTGAAGTTGGAGTGTAAATAATGATTTATTAAATACTTTAGACAAAAATTTGCTAAGTATATCATTCATTCAAACATAGTGAATTTAAGAAACAACAAGTATGATGCTCCAAATAAGTATGACGCTCCTCCTTAACTTATGCTATAATTTTTAAACTTAGATGTTTCTCCCCCTTAAGCTTAGATTCATATACAATCTCTCCCCCTTTGTCAAGATAAAAAAGAGGGTGAATTAGGGAGAAAGTAAACTCATGCTTAAGTAATAATAAGGAGCAAACATAAAAAGCAATTGATTACAATCATATAAGATCACAATATAGCAAAGAAACAACTTTTATTTATTTATAACTACGGGATCATAAACTTTTAAACATAAAAGAAAGAAAATACAAAGAGATCCCTAAACTAGAAAGTGGAAGACTCATCACTAGAGGTGTCTTCAACTTAGGCAGGTGTTGTTCCCTCAACTTCATCTCCATCTTTAACGTCGTCTTCATTGTGATCTCCATCTTTTGTATCTTCGAAGTTCGTGAAGTCTAGAAGATGACAAGGAAGGACTCCAAGTTTCTCTTGGAGATCCACCATATCGTTGTGAAGATGGGAAAGGAAGAGTAGCCTTCGCTTCATCATCCGCATCATTTTATCTAATTTACGATCTAAGGTGGCAAGAGACAACTTTGTCTTTGCTTTGGGTTGAGGAGGAGGAGGAGGGGCTTGAGTTGTTCCTTCGTCGAGTTGGAGACTCTTTCTTTTGGAAACTTGAGAGGACTCCACTTTCTTTGCCCCTACCACGCCAAGGGTATAGGTGTAAGTGTCCGGATGGATGGCCTTGGCGTTGATCAAATATGTTAGGTCGAGGAAGTTCTGTGATGGAAGGAGCTTTTTGGTGAGGAATTGCTCATTGTCCTCATTAAAAGCTCTAACAAATTAGTACATGGCGGTGACATGAGAAGGGAGCAAAAACTGGCTCTTTAGCTTAGTGCTCATGTGGATTAGTTAATCCACAAGGTAGCAGCTGGTTATGAAATAGAAAAAGGATGATAATTGGTCGAAGGTTATAAAATAGGGATCGCCAAAGCCCTGAAATATTAACCCATATTGGCCCGCCCTTGATTCAGCTTTGCAGCTTAGTTGCACGATGCACATGAATTCTCGCACCACCTCCTTATACCCAGGTTCATTGCGGAAGATGAATTCGTTCCACCTAAGGTTGGACAAAAAAGCACAAATTTCATCGTTGAGACATAAGGTTTTGAGCATGAATGTGGAAGGAATCTTATTGGGGTCAATCACTTTGGAAGAGTTTGTCGTGTATCGATCTTTCTCTTCCTTGGTTATGCCCTTCATGAGGTAGAGGGCAGGAGGAGCAGAGGGTTAAGCCACTGCTTTGCCCTTATCTGCCTTAAAGAATTTCTTAGGAGCCAGGGAAATAGATGAAGAAATTTGGGAAAGTTGAGAGTGATTTGAGAAGTAGAAGTGGTTTGGAGTAGATGTGAGAAAATCACTATTGAAATGGGTCATTATAAGCTTCAAGGGGTGTGAAAACGGTAACAAATGGCTAGAAATTGATTAAATGAAGGGTTGGAAATGGTTGGCCATTAAATCACATAAATGTGAGACGGTTACTCAAATTTGCATCCACAAAAATAGAAGTCGCGGTCGCAAATTTTGAAAACTGTGAGTAATGAATAAATTTTCCTCAGGAATACGTGCT
>CATIWR010218972.1:0-13293 GCA_949677035.1 Omphalea diandra
TGGGGAGTGGATGTAGGGATTGTTTTGCCCGAACCACTATAAAATCTTTGTCTCCTTGCAATTCTTTCTTCTTCCCTTAATCTTTAGTTTAAATTTTTAAACACCAATTCAACCCCCCTTCTTGGTGCCTAGGGACAACACACTCTTTAACACTTAATCACTCTTTTGAATGAAAAAAAAAATCATATCAAATAAAACTTGAGTTAAAACTTAGGTTGAGATTTTTAATGTAGCTTTTATAATAGCTTCTACAGTAACTTCTTCCTTTCTTTTAAAAAAATCACTTATATATGCTTTTGAAAATTATTTATAAAGTACTTATTCTTAAAATATATATCTATTAATTCATTCATCTATTTCAAATCTATTATAAATTTTCAAATATATAGTAGTCAAGAGACAACTAATCGGTATTCATATAGTTAAAAATAGTCGTTATTACTTATCAATAATCATTGGAGATATTATTCGCACTTATTGAGTGATTAATAAGCTTAACATTTTACTTCAATGACCATTGGCTACTGTTTTTAATTTCTTGATAACTATCATTGAAGCATCTTCCACACTCATTACGACTTGATCCTTTTCACACAGTCTCTACAACATTATTTGCACACTATAAGAAATGGAAAAATGCCAACAAAATTACTGATGAATTTTTATGCAAAGGTAAATTCTGATAGAATCCTAACAGATTGTGAGGGAAAACAAAGTTCAAAACATTCTAATGGCTTACCAATAGAATAACATCTGAATTTACTGGCATAATATTTTCATCGACAAATGTTAGTAGGATTGTATGACGAGAAGATTTATCGATGAAAGGAAATTATGTAATATATATTTTGTAATTTTGTAAATTTATGTAATTATATAAAAAAAAACTATGTAAATTTTGTAATTATGTAAATAAAATAATAATTGTTTTGAATTTTTGTGCATTTTGTAATATTGTAGTGTTATGTAAATTTTTGTAATTTAGAAAATTATATAACAATGTGTTGTTACCCAAAAATATTTATGACTTAGAATTTGCATGTAATATATATTAAATTATGTTAAAATATTAGATTTTTAGGTAATTAATGTTTATGTAATAAAATGGAATGTAAATAATTTAGTATTTAAATTATGTTGATGAAATTAATTAGTATGTAACACTATGTAATTAATATGTTATTTATGGTAAATTGTGTATGCATGTAAATTTGATATATGGTATTATTAATTTTATAAAATTCTAGAAAATAGAATTGCTAATTTTAGAAATTGTAAAGTTGACAAGCATTTAATGCAAGATTTGACATACCTTGGAGATTTAGACATAGTTTTATATGTAACATCTCTTTGGTGGTTGTAGCCTATAAATACTCCATCAGATGGACTTGAATGCAAAAGAATAGCATTCATTGATGGCAAAACTCTTGCAATTTTATTTCTCAATCTTTGAACATTCGATTTCTTATATGTGAGTTGTTGTTGTTGTTTGGTGTGTGTATTAAAAACCATTGGGTTTAGATTTAAGAGTTAGCCTCTATTGTAAAACTCTTGTGTAAGTTAAGTGTGAGCCTTAGGAAAACATTTGTAAGGTTGTGTGTGAGCCTTAAAACACAAAGTGTAAGGTTGTGTGTGAGCCTTGAAACATAAAGTGTAAAAGTATGATGTGAGCTTAAGAAACACCATTTAGTGATAGTGAAATATCCAATTATAAGAATTGAAAAGTGGTTGTAGGGTTTGTTTATGCCCCGACCATTATAAAATCTAGTGTCTTCTATTCTTCTCCTGCTTCTTCTATTTCCTTCTCAACAAACCTTTCCCTCTAAAATTTTAAATTTTCCACCAATTTAACCCCCATCTTGGTGCTTAAGGGCAAAAAATCCTCTATGGTTATGAATTATTATGCTTGAGTGGATGGATGATAATGCATGTTAAACCTTTATGCAATGTCACATGACCCCACTCACCTTTTTAGAATGTTATGTATGAATGATGAAGTACATGACCCCATTTTACCATGATGCATGATCCCCTACCCCTTTGAGTTGATGACTTGAGTTGTTTAAGTGGATTGTGGTTAGATGTATGTTTAGGGCTGATAAATTAGACTAATTAGTAGCTCAGTTAAAATTTTTGAAAGTGAGCAAAAGATGTCCGAAGGCCAGATCCCAATATCTAGGCGATTTGGAGGTGCCTAACCTTTCCCCTTAGTCATACCTAATTTTGAAACTCGATTTCTGATGGGGTGAAGACAAAACAGGTATTCTAAATGACTTAGCTTAGGTTCAAAATTTGCCTTTCCTAGACTCTTGTCCCGACCAAAGTCGGGTGGTGACTTTTACACTCTTATAGGATAATACCAATATATAAATCCCACTTTGTTCCCTTAATGACCACCAGTTAAATACATGGGCTTTGAAATTCGCGCAAGGCCTTAAGGATCCCCTAATGATCTAAATCACGTACCATAGGGTTGTACTAATGTATGACCCCCATCTTTTGGATCCCCCAATGATAGATAAAAGAATGGAATCACAAGCAAGATTCCACTAGTTAGAATGAAACCAATAAGGCGCTCACAAACTTCACTTTCACTTCAATTGGAAGTATTTTTGTCCCATACATAAGGGAATATGGCTTCATTCTTATCGATGTCCTTATCGTAGTTCAATACCACCATAGTGTAAAGGACAACTTCTTGAACCAATCCCTTATAAGTCTTCATCATCTTAGTGAGGATGTTTTTAATATTTTTGTTATCTACCTTTATCACTCTGTTAGCTTATGGTCTGTAAGGTGATGACTTATGATGGGCTACTGCATACTTTTCAAAGATCATTTTAACCTCGACGTGAAAATGAACCCTATTATTTGTAGTGATGTGTTGCAACATCCATAATGATAAATGAGGTTCTTCTCATTGAATCAGGACATTTGTTTTGCCTTTAACTTACTGAAAGACTCAACCTCTACCCTTTTAGAAAAATAGTCCATTGTGACCATTATGTACTTATGCCCTTTTCGTAGAACCTAGTCTCATTTATCTTATCACGTCAATCCCTTATGCTACAAATGGCCACGACTAGGTCAGGTTCTGCAGGTTAGTTGGCAGTAGGTTGTTGAGGCTATTGTGGATCTGACACTTATGATAGCTTCAGACCATTTGAATGCATTTGTGCTCCATAGTACTCCAATAGTAACCAGTTTTTGCATTCGTGCTCCATAGTACTCTAATAGTAACCTGTTCTTACTTATATGTTTAATTACACAAGTCCTTAATCAAATTCAAGAATAAAAAATAAGATAGATCTCCAAATCCCAACTAGACCTGTAGAAAATCTATTTCTAGCAACCTAAATTATAAAGATTTAAAGTATTTGTTCATTCAAACTATAAATTAACTAAATCAATTTAAGATTAGAATCAACTAGGTTTTGAAATTATTAAGCCTTCATTCAACAATCTCACAATGTCCACTCAAGAACTTAATAAGAGAATTTAATCTCATAAGCAAAATTATTAAAAGAAATATTATTGATTGAATAACTATATTGGCCGAATATGGGAGGCTATTTATAGCCTTTATAAAGCTTAAAGAAAACCCTAAAGAGAATTCAACAATAGGTGTTGCCCCTCTTTAAAATAACTAACTAAATTGTCCTAATGTCTTTAAGAAAGCTAAACAAAGAATATTAACTGGCTTTTAAGATTTAGCCGAGTGATTATCCTAAAAAGGGACCTTTCAATGAAGTTCCTTACAAGAATGAAATAGCTAATAGAGAGTCCTAACAAAATAAATAAAGTATTCAACCATTGAAAAGAAAGTTCTTATAGCATTAGGAAGACAATACCAACTAAACAAATATTACAAAAATCTTTGACTTTGGGCTTTATCCCCTGCTTACATGCCTTGGTCTCTATTTTCCATGCCTTAGTCAAATGGGATTGATGTTTTCGAAAAGTTAGGCTCCATTGAAATTAAGTTAAGTGCTCCTTTTGAAGAGCTTAAGCTCCTATCTTCTTTTAATTGAGCTTTACACATCCTTTACTTTTCTTGAGCTAATCCAAGAGTAACTCCTTATGAATGCTCTAATTGCCTATTTAAACCTCTTTAGCCTTCCTCTTATGATTAGGCCTTAAAGTTAAAGTGGATCCTTTGTGGACTTTCCTTGGCCAATTGCATCATTCTTTCCTTCCTCAAGAGGATTCGTCCTCAAATCAATACCTTTTTCAAAATCAAAAGGAATAAATCATCAACATTACAAGTAGCATGAACATTATGGTTATTAGGGGAGTTTAACTTGTAAGCATTATCATTAACCCTCTCTAAAACTTGAAAAGGTCTATTTCCTCTACGATCTAGCTTACTTTTCCTAAGATTAGGAAACTGTTCTTTCCTAAAGTGTACCCAAACCAATCACCTAGTTCAAATACAACTTTAACTTGACCCCTATTTACGTTCAACAACTCATCATTCCTCTTTTCAATATTCAAATGCACCTTCTCATACAATTGTTTAACAAAATTAAATATCTTTTTACCTTCTATATATACACACAATTTAAAAGGAATATGAGATAAATCCAAAGGACTCAATGGTATAAATACATAAATAACCTCAAAAGGGCAATAATGTAAAAGAATGGACACTCCTATTATATACAAATTCTATATGTGGCAAACATTCCTCCCAAGACTTCAAGTTATTTTTTTTATCAAAACTCTCAAAAGTTGCCTTAGAGTCCTATTCACAACCTCAATTTATGGGTTGCATAATTTTCCCTATAATGTTTTCTAAAAGAAGCTCAAAAATTTTGTATTTTTATCACTAATTATAGTTTTAGGCATACCATGTAATCTCACAATCTTTTTGAAGAACAAATTGGCTATATTAGTGACATCATTTTTGTGACATGTAATAAAATGTGCCTTTTTATAAAATCTATCTACAACCACAAAAATGGAATCATTACCACATTTAGACCTAGTAACCCTAAAACAAAATCCATAGATATATCAATCTAAGGTGAATGAGGAACGAGTAATGACATATAAAGATCATTCAATTTTGACTTAGATTTAACTTGTTTGCATGCGACACATCTATCATATACCTTTTGAACATCAATTCACATATTGGGCTAATAAAAGTGCTCATGCAAAACATCTAAAGGCTTTTGGACTCCAAAGTGACCTATAAGTTAACTCCCATGGGCTTTCCTAACTAGTAATTCACATAAAGAACTCTTAGGCACACAAAGTTTGTTATCTTTAAATAAGTATCCATCATGCTTGAAGAACCTTTCATAATTTATAAAGAAAAAAAAATCTGAATCACTGGCATACAAATCTTTGATGTACTCAAAACCAAACAATTTAACATCATGAATAGAAATAAGATTATACCTTTGAGATAGTGCATTAACCATTATATTTTCCTAACTTGTTTACACCTTATGACCTATGGGAAAGACTCAATAATTTCACTCTACTTAGCATCTCATTTATTCAATTTTTGTTATCCTTTAAGGTATTTAAGAGATTTATGGTCCGTATGGATAATATCTTAGGGCCAAAGATAATGTTGCCATGTTTGCAAGGCCCCCAATAAAGCACACATTTCTTTATTTTAAGTTAGGTACTTTAATATAAACCCATTAAGTTTCTCACTAAAGTAGGTGACGGGTCTTCCTTCTTGCATCAAAATAGCTCTAACATCCAAACTGAGGCATCACATTCAATTATTGGGCTTATCACCACTTTCAAACTTGTTAGTCTAAGAAATCGAATTGAAATTGGGCTTCGAATGCTTACTTTTATGTTGCCTCTCCATCGTAACTGTAAAATGGTACAACTCCTCTAAAGTGTCATATTACTTTAGCTCAACTTCATTAGCAATCTCTCTATTATGTCTCGTAAGAAAACGTGCTAATGTTTACTCTGTAGGCTCTTCAAGTTTCACCCTCATCAAGGTGATTTCTAGATCTTGATAGTACTTTGCCATGCTCCTATTATCTTGTACAAGTCTTTATAATTTCTTTTGTACATCTTTAAGGTAATAATTAGGAACAAATCTATTTCTCATGGCCTTATTCATATCTAACAAAGTACAAATTGGTGGATCCCGCACTTTCTCCTAATACTTTTAATTTGATCCTACCATTTAGGAGCATATCCCACAAAATCTATAGTGGCTAATTTAACTTTCTTATCCTTACTATAATTATAATAAAAAAATAAAATTTACTTTTTTTTGCAAGATAGATAAGCTTTGGGATCATTGGAACTACTAAAAGTAGGAATCTTCATCTTTATGCTAGTGAGATTTTCATATTGCTTGCTAAATTTTTATGAGTTGCCTTCTATGGAATTGCCCTCCTCACCATCTTGAATAAGCCTCTCATGCCTTGGTAGCTTAAAATTATTGCTGGTGGTGTTGAAATTTGAGGCGATTTGCAAGCTTTTAATCTTTGAATTCATTGCTTGAAATTGCTTCTCTATTTAGACCATATGAGCTTATAAAGCTTTCATGAACAACTTCCACTCTAGTTCTTCTTTAGGATCTACCATGGTTAGTAAATAACAAAGGAAATATTCACTAAACCCTCCCTTATGTGTTTATACTCAAGAGATATCACTCACACTTGTGTTTAACTCAAAGTAGGCTTTTACCCTCTTTCAAGCACACCACTCTTGCCTAACCTTTCTTGGATTTTTTTCTTTAAGTTCTTTAAGGAATTTAGTTACTTTATGTTAAATTAAAGCGTAAACTAAACATAAACAAGCAAAACTAATCTTAAAAAGACTAATAAAATAAAGGATTTAAAGATAATACAACCAATTACAAGAAATAAATTCTAAAGAACTAATCACAATTTAAAGATCTAAAAGTATTTAGAAGTTACAAATTGGTATTTTGAACTAAAGATTAGTTGAAAACCAAGCCTAGGCTGAATGTAAAGTGAAGAATTTGAAATTAGCTCCTTAAGTTGTAAAATAAGTTCTTATGCAATTCTAGCTTCTTTTCTTTCTTTTCTTTTCTTTTTAAAAAATTTCTCTTTTTTTAACTTTGTTTTTTAGACTTTGAAAGCTAAAATAGACTTAAAATTGAAAAAAAAAAAAACACAAAGAACAACTCAAAAACATAAGAAAAAAATAAGGTAGCCAATTTTGGGCAAATAGGGGTATTTTGGTAATTTTACTCTTTCTTGAAATTTTGGATAAGATTTGGCCTAGATGCCAAGAGAAATGAAACAAGTGATTAGTAATAAAATGAAACAAATTAGAATGAAAAAGGATGAAGAAATTACAAGAAATAAAAAATTCAAGTTTCCTTAATTTAAGGAAATTTTGGCAAGCTTTCAAATTTCAAGAAAGTTCTTGAAATTAACACTTCAAATATGCAATTAGGAATGCAAGAATGATTAATCAATAAAGAAAAATAGAATTTGAATGAAAGCAAAACACTAAATTACAGATGTTGCAAAGTTCCTTAATTTAAGGAAATTTTGCAAAATCATGCAATTTTAATAAAATTTTGACTTTGAGTTTTGACGATGTGATATATGATGATGAAACAAGACTAATGGATGATAAAATAATGGAAACAATTGAATTTGAATGAAAGAATTTAGAAGAGGACAAATGTAGAAAAAGAACAATTAGATTGCGATTTCAGTGGTATAATCGCAAAGACAAAGAAAAACAATGCAAGAGCAAGAAAGAATGATACTTTTGATCTTGAATTAACCTTGGATCCATTACCAAATGATACAAATAATGCTAGATTGATCCTTACCCATATGCTTGATTACACAAGTCCCACACCAAATTCAAGAATAAAAAGCAAGATAGATCTCTAAATCCCAATTAGATATCTAGGAAACATGTTTCTTGCAACTTAAGTTATAAAGATTTAAAGTGTTTGCTCATTTAAACTATAAATTAACTAAATCAATTTAAAATTAGAGTAAACAAGTTTGTGAAATTATTAACCTTCACTCAATAGTCTCACTAAGTTCACTCAAGAACTTAAGAAGGGAATTTAATATCACAAGCAAAATTGTTAAAAGAAATATTATTGATTGAATAGCTATGTTGGCCCATGGAGTCCACTCCAGAACTTAAGAAGGGAATTTAATATCACAAGCAAAATTGTTAAAAGAAATATTATTGATTGAATAGCTATGTTGGCCTATGAAATGCTATTTATAGCCTTTATAAAGCTTAAAGAAAACCTTAAAGAAACCTAATTCAATCATAGGAGTTGGCCTCCTTCAATATAGCTAACTAAATTGTCCTAATGTCTTTAGGAAAGCTAAACAAAGAATACTATTGGCTATCAAGATTTAGCCAAGTGGTTGTCCTAACTAGAGAACCTTAAATGAAGTTTTGTATAAAAATGAAATAGCTAACAAAGAGTCTTAACAACATAAACTTAGTGTTCAACCACTGAAGAGAAAGTCCTTATAGCATTAGGAAGACAAGGCCAATTAAGTAAATATTATAATAATCTGTGACTTTAGGCTTTATCTCCTTGCTTACATGCCTTGGGCTCTATTTTCCATGCATTGGTCAAATTGGATTGATGCTTTCCAAAAGTTAAGCTTCATTGAATTAAGTTAAGGGTTTATTTCGAAAAACTTAAGCTCCCATCTTCTTTTAATTTGGCTTTACGCATCCTTTACTCTCATTGGGCTAATCCAAGTGTAACTCTTTATTACATGATTGCTCCAATTACCTCCTTAAACTTTTTTAGCCTTCCTCTTATGCTGGGGCCTTGACATTGAAGTGGATCATTTTGTGGACTTGCCTTGGCTGATTGCATCAAAATCTCTAGAAACTTTAACACTCCTATAAAATTCTTTCCCAATCTTTAACCTAGTAGAAAATTCATATTTTTTTTATCATTCCCATTACCTTTGAGTCAACCCATTTATCTATAACTCTAGCAACTTGAAAATCCCTGAGGTTCAGTACGACTATGCTTAATGTTGACGCGATTTTTTCGACTTCTGCACAAATAGTCACCACTTTGCCCTTGTAAGGAATCTTAACTTTCTGATGCACTGTGGATGACATTTCTCCTAATGAGTGGTACCATAGCCTTCCCAATAGCAGTAAAACAGTGACAGGGATATCCAAGATTATGAATTTCACCATCGCTTTCATATTCGTAATTTTTACCATAGTTTTGAGGACACTAACAACTGACCTTTTACTATCATCATAGGCCTAGATGATACTGTTCGACACCTCTAAATCCTCATCTGGCATCCCAAACTTATAGAAAAGGTTTAAAGGACATATGTTAATCCTAGATCTATCATCAAACATCATGCATGGAGTTTACTTCCCATTCACCTCGACTCTTGTGAACAAAGCTAAAGTGTGATCTCTTCCTTCCGGTGGCAAATCTTCATCAGAAAAGGTGTTTTCCCCTTGTGGATGATTGAAGCAATAACATCATTTGAGATGGCTTCTCTAGAGATGATCAGGCTTAACAGAGATTCCACTATAGCCTTTTTATGCTATTAGAAAGTTATGAGTAACACCCACACACTAATATAAGTTGGCATCTTCTTTAATTATTTTACTATAGGGTTATCTTTTTCCTTTTCCTTCACCACAAGTTTATCACCCTCTTTCTTTATTCTCGGTTTCTTATGAGCCGCTCTATCAGGATAATACTTCCCACTTTAAGTTACATGTTTCACTTGTTTTGCTTCTTTCTATTGATCACTTTCTTCCCACATCTTAATCATTCTCTTCATTTTCTCTTCTATTGTAAGCTCTCCCATGGGTTAATGGTAAAACCACAATAACATTCTCCTTTAGTACTTCTTCAATGGTGGACATAACTATTTCTTTAGGAATTCTAGAATCTATCATAAATGTTCCTTAGTGAAGAGGTGGAATATTATGATAGTTCGGAAGAGGGTTCCCAATTATGCTCGATCTTTCTACTTTGGGTGGAACAATTGTCTTGTTATCTATGAGATACTAAATTTCATGCCTTGGCTTGTAATAATCATTAGTGTTGTGTCTAGCCCCTTAATGAAAAGCACATTATGCATTAGCATCGTATCCTCTTAGCAGTGGGTTGGGAGGTGGCCTTAGTACCAAAGGCTTTGGCACCCCCTTCTTCTGTAGCCTCTCAAATGCCTTAGAGAGAGGCATGCCTAAATTTATGAATTGCCTTAGAGCCCTTACTGCATTCACATTAGTTGCCTTATTTCCTTCCCCTTGAGGCTGGGATGGGACACTCCTTCGACCCCTATATTGTCTCTCTGACTCAAACTTTAATTCTTTAACTTGCAAACTTGCCTCACTATGATCCTTAAAATTCCTTACCAATATACCCTTGATCCTGATGCCTATCCCTAACAATGCCCTCTTATGATCATCCTGACTTACTCCCTTTTATGGGTCTATTCGAAAGCCAATTTCTTCCACCTCTTTATGTAATGGTTAAAGCTTTCATTAGTCTTCTACTTCAATGACTCTAAATCATGCAAAGTAACTTACAAGGCTAAGTTACATGTGTAGTGCCTCTTGAAGGCTTCAGTCAACTCCTTCCAACTTCCTTTAATAGTCTTAGGCAAGTTGTAATACCATGTCTTTACAAACCATTCTAATGATAACTCAAATAGCTCAAGCATGGTATTAATGGGGACCTCAAACATCTTCATTATCAACACATATGAGTGGATGTGGTTAGTAGCATGTTGAGTTCTAGTAAATTTGGAAAGTTTGGGTATTTGAAAGTTTATATGTAGCTTTTTAGGCTTACAAACAAGCAATTCTTTAATGTTTATTCCTTTTTCTAGACCCTTATCACCCAAAGCCCTTTATATCTTATCTAATTGTTTGACAAGGTCATTAAACTGAGTACTCTCCTTCTCACTTTCATAGGTTTATCAAGGGTAATAGTAGTACTCCCTCCCCCTCCTATTTGGCCATCTCAATTTCATCATACTTCTTGATCCCAAACAAATCACAATCAATCACTACAAGTTAAGGTGCCTCCATCAGTGTTTTCCCCTTGTCTATTCTATTAGTAGAGGTCTCTCTCTTCTTTAGGATTTCATTAACACTTCTATTCACCTCCTTAATAATCGTTTCCTCTATTTTACAATTAAAGTTGGCCATCATCATCTTATCCAAGATTTTTTGTGGTATTGTTTTAACTCTTTAGATCGAACTTTGCTTCTTACTCTTTCTAGCAAGTCAGTTACCCCTTATCTTCCACGAGAGTTTGAATGGAGCTATGATGGCTTATGATAAAGGCTATTAGTATAATGCATGTATAAGTAGCAAATGCATGTATGCATAAAATGCACATGTTATTATCAAAAGATCCTTCAAACCTAAGTTGTCCCACACATAAGGTCTAGAGGCTTGTTCTTATGAGGGGTCTCACTCTTCTACAAACAAGGGATAAAGAATGTGTGCAGTCATCTAGAACTAAAGAAGGGTCAAAATCCCAAAAGGACATGTGATATGGTCTGAGGCCAACACCTATAGATCGAGTAGGCAAGTGCACCCATCAAGTATAGTATAACGTAGGAGTATCGAGTGTCAATCCCATAAGGACTAAAAGTACTAGTATTAGCTCTTTATCTATTATTTAACCTGTACATTTAAGTGAATTAATTAACTAATTAAAAACTAAAGTAAATTAATTCTACAAACTAGAATAATGAAAATATGAACTAGAGAGTGGGAAAAAGGTGACTAGTATGACAAATGACACTCAAGTATTAAATCCCCCTAAGACTTGTGAAGAGGTTAATTTTTCAACAATACAATCTAATTCAATATTTATGGAATAATGAAAATCCCTTTAGTATGTTAAAGTCCTTCTTAAGATCATTAACATCTACTTTCAGGTTGATTAATTGAAATCTCTTCCTAATTAAAATCCCTAAAATTGCATTATAGTTCTTTGAATTTCACTATTAGGTTTAACCCTAATCCGAAAGATTTATGTTATCCTATCTCTAGGGATACGTGCAACTCCTTTCAATTGTGCTAAATTTATTCAATAACTTGATTTCTCAATCTAAGTTTAAATAATTATAAGGCAAGAATCAATATATCCACTCAATTCAAGGAAATAAAGAGCAAACACAATTGAATTTCATAAAATAATGAATAGATTGTATTCTCTAAAAAATCACAATTCAAAACTCATTTTAGGATTCATCATACCCAAATGCCTAACTAAGTTAGTTCATCATTGAATTACTAACCAACATCAAAATAAAAAAAATAAAATAGAAAAGTTTTCGTGATAAAACCCATGTATTCTTCAATTCTCTTCAAGTTTGATGGATGACCAATAATTCTCCTCTCGTGGATAGCTTCTTCTCCAGAGAAAGAAAAATAAAACAAAAGACTTCTCTCTAATAAAATAAACAAAAACTCTCTCTAGAAAATATTATATCCCAAAATAAAAATTTCTTCCCCTATTTATAATCTCTTATTCCCTTTCAAAATAGGAATAATTAGGAATCATTCACCAATTAAGAAAAAGAAACTAATGATAAACTCTCATATTTTGAATAGGACCTGGTGAAACATAAACTCTTCCTATTTTGCACGGGCTCTTCCTAATTTGAATGAAGATTGAACTTAAATTCTGTCTAAAAAATATCAGAACTGGTCCCTGATTGCCAAATTTTTATTTTGGTCCCTAAACTTCAGAAATTACACAATTCTACCTAAAAAACTCTTATATTTCATCAATTAACTTCAATTTCTAGGACTTAAAATTACAAAATACAAGCCAAAAGTGAGACATTATCTGATTTTTTTTTCAATTTAGACTCAATTAATAATAAAACTAGTCCTAAAAATACTTAAAAATAAAGAACTATTAAATTCCCCAACACTTAGCATTTTGCTTGTCCCTAAGCAAAAATACTAAGCTAATGAAAAAAGACACGAACAAAAGACTCAAAACAAAACAAGAAAAACACTAAGCACAAATGTGACATCCCATTTAAATAGTCATTAACTGCTCTAAGTCTATCCATTATTGTTAAAAGACCTTAATTCAATTATCATTTATTTATCATATTTATTTTTCACACAATATCTCTTGATCAGAACATAGTCACTATTTACAATAAAGTATACATGACTAAACCAGCTGGAATACTAATAGACTGCATACTGGCCCAACCTCTTTTAGACTGCTAGACAACAACCTTGAAATATAACTGGACACAGTCTTTAGTCTACTTTTCCTGAAATAAAATTTCATGCAAAAGAGTGAGTTTGCATACT